>CANNZV010004892.1:0-33766 GCA_947561585.1 Caprella mutica
CACATATTATGCATCAATTTAGAATAATTATAAATAAAGAATAAAACTCTTGAAATTATATATTATATCCTAGATATTATTGATTAAAACTTAATCAGTTAAAGTACAAAGCGTCTTGATTCTAAAATTGAGATTGAGAAAAATTTGCAAATCAAATCAAATCAAATATAGTTTATTAAAGAGATCGAACCCCTTCAGGAAAATATTTTATTACTAATAAAATATTTCTGATGTTTGATATAGGTAGATCATAACAAAAGAAAATGTGCTCAAGCTAAAATTCAGGTATAGGAAATAGAAAACTTTTTTTTTTACAGAAAACGAAAGTTTTAGGGGTAACTTCAACGTTCAATTTTAGCTTCCAATTTGCATTTAAAGACATGAGAGAAGATTCGGTTGAAATAAGAAGAAGAATTTGTTCTGCAATACAAAGGAAATATATTTGAAAGTGAAAGTTTCATCTGAAAGTTATATTGAAAAGAATATTATTTTTTGGAAAAAAATTTTTTGATATTTTTATAATTCTTTTAGCAATATTTTGTTTATAAATTAGATATCATAAAAAATCTTCTATGTTATTGACAACCTTTTTTTCTTTCAAACGAGTTTATATCTCTAGAACAAAAACCGACATAGAAATAGGGCGGTACGGATTTCTTATAAGAGCCTATATGTGTGCAAGGGTGGTTGGCTTTCCCTCATATAACCACAAATTAACCCCAATACCTCTTTTGGGATGTGAGAGGATTGAAGCATTCCCAGCTACACACAGAGAAAGGATTTGTTTTGACTTATATGAATGGTTTGATTTTGCTCCTACCTACGTGTTGAGTTGCAGGTACTACTAAAAAGTAGTTAAATTGACGTGGGTTAAAACAAAACAGTCGTTTTGACTCACTCCTAAACTTAAAAAAAGAAGCACCAACTCTCATAGTAAGTTAATTTATACACCAGATACATTGGATTAAATAACGGTCTTCGTGAGTTGCTACAATACACTGTCATAGTTGATTCAGCATACGTTAAGATTCTCAAAAAAATAACTTTTAACTCTTACAGTAAGTTGATTCAATCTATAAAGTGAATCGAATTAACTAATGTTCGATGATACACCACGTCATAGTTGTTTTAACACACGTGAAAACATGAATAAAATCCAACCAACTCACGTAATAAATTTATTCAAAGCATGAATCGATGAACCATTAGATATGACCATTGACCACATGGGTTGTACCTACTTTTTTCTTTCTGTGTAAGAAATCAATAATAAATGCTTTAAAATAATCTAAAGAGGTTCGTTCCTCTTAATTTTTTTTTATATTATGCATCCTAGAACTTTGACACACGTATAAACCATTGAATGGAAAATCATTTTTGTTAATGGTAAAAATCATATTTTCTTCATAGAAAACGAGATACAGTAGGAGGAACTTTCATTTTACGAGTGGGGGGGGGGGGGGGGGGGGGAGGAGGAAGAAATGTATCTCTTCCATCAATTTTTGACCTACTTTTTTTATGGAGCATCATTTTTTCAAAATTTCTACTCAAAAAATAAAAAATATTTGTTTTCCAGAAAACTATCTTTCTTCAATAAAATCATGATTGTGGTGTCATTAGTTTTGATCGAAGATGAATTCATAAAAAGTGTGAAAATAGTTTGATTGACTATTCCTTTCCAAGTTCAATTATATTTTGTGAGCATTACAACAATTCAACAATACCCCTACTATCACTATATCAAAATTTAACGAAAGAGATACATTTTGACTCCCAAAAGAAGCAAAAAGTAAAAAAAGTACTTTTCATGAAAGCCAGATGAGCAGAATGAGTTTCTTTTATATTTCATACTTCCAGAGTAAGAATATTGTAACGAAATAGACTCTTAATTGGTTGCCCATGTCTTTCAGCATCCAATGATACCTGAAACCTTTATTGTTAATGTAAGTCAAAAACTGACGGAGGAGACACATTTGTTGGATCCCCATAAAATCACGTTTTCTTCCGTATCTCGTTTTCTATGAAGAAAATGTTATTTTCACCATGAACAAAAAAGATTCTTCATACGATGTTTTATATGTGTATAGAATTTCAGAAAATTTTACGATGCATAATTAAAGAGAAAAATTTGTTTAGGGAACGACCCCTCAAAAGGTCCTCCAAACTCTAGATTAAAATTTCTCTAGAAATGCTTTAAATTTGTATGTCTAAGATTATAGAACATATAACATTTAACAGAAAAGAAATTGATTAGGTATTTACTTCGTAATTAATTATATAAGAAATATTCAAACTCTAACGTCACTGTCCTACTTTCTAAGATTAAGTTTCTATGACGAACTGTTATATCTCATTATCGAAAATTCAATGGCAATTAGGTATTTAGATACGCTTTTAGGTACGTACCTAAATGTTTTTCTATGGCAATGATATTTAGGTAACGGTAAAGTAGCAATTATAATAGTTTTGAATTTTTTCTTTGTAAGACTTTGTTATTTTCTTAAATATTTTGGCAAACTCTTTCTTAGCTCAAATTTCGGAGAGTAGAATATTTTTTCAATAATAACTTAAATTACATAATATAACAAAAATATAGAACCAAATTTGAAATGGTTTGTAGTTTTATAACCAGTAACCTTAGTTCTAATGAATAGAGTAATAAAAATATTAGACTGTGGGAGACCAATAAGAGAATTCTTCATTCAAGCTCTTTTGGCAGATCTAATCGGGTAAAATTAAAAATAGAAAAATTAAAACATTAATGATGGATAATCACATCGGAAATATTTAAACTGATTAATAATTTATTGTACATGTTACATATGAAATGAAAATAACAGAGTTGAAGCTTTGGATTATAATGAAATAAAATCCAACCACAGGATGTTTCAGAATTAGGATAACTGGTTTTGTGTATTAAATAAATCATTTTAAATCGATGATTAATTCCATAAATATTATATCAACATGATTATACAACTCCCTAATCTCTCTATTTAAGAACTCTAAATTATAGATTTTATCTTTATACCATGTCTGTAGATTATATAATTTGGTGATCTCTACAACAAAACTCTACATCAAAATGGTGGATATGCTGAATAAAATAATTTGAAGAACGTATAATCGTTTGCTTATTTTCATTTTTGAATGTTTATGCAAAGTACGTTGCTTTAATGCTGAAACACCCTGTATAAATTACAACGATTAAGCAGTAATCAAAAAAAAAAATGCCAATGAGTTAATAATATGGCATCTGTTTAGTTGCATTACCTCTATTCATCCAAGTAACGTAAAGTAAGACGAAGGCAAGTACAAACGAGATTGGAATAAAATAACCTCTTTGTAGATATTTTCGTAAATTTATCATTTTTTTCTGAATTTATCATTTACTGAAAATAATAACAGAAAAACTATTAATTAGAAAATAAAGAAAATCATGGACAAATTTTTCGTTGAAATGTAGTAGTACTGTAAAATGTTGAATAACTATAAATAGTATTAGTTTAAGTTACGTTTCTATGTTTTGCTTAAAAAGACAATATTTTCCATATAATATAAAAAATAAAAACTCATTTTTGTGGGGAAAAATAAAACTTTTACTAATAATTGTTTTAATTTAATCAGAGATAATATATAGAATTGTCACACCAGTCAAGTTTGGTGCTGTAAATTGTACATATGCTGGGCATATATTTGTTTTAAACTGTAGAATTCAGGATACCTTCTTTTCTCACCATATATAATGGACTCCCTTTTTAAATTGACCCAGAGGTGACGATTCCACAATCTATTTCTGGTGACTTGGTTCTTGATTCTTGGGAGGACGATTATTTTATATTTTATTTCATCATATATTCTGTTCATCTAAATAATACTTATTAAAAATGAAAATAGCACACTCTAGTGATAATATAGCTCAATATTTCGATAAACGTCGTGCAGAAAAGTAATACACTATACAGGGTGACCCACAAAAAAGAGTACTCAAATTTAAATTCCTATATTTCAACAACTATTGGAGGTACAGTTTCCTTTCAATTATCACTTTGTTTGTAGAATCCTTCTTCATTCACAGTTGAATTTACGTCAAGATTTAATCATTTTTGTGAATAAAACAACGACTTAATTGATGGGATGGTGCAATTGATCAGAAAACGGACAATGTAGTAAGTTCAAACATAAAAATATCTCTATTAGTCAAAATACCCATTAATAAAGAACAGATTTTTTTCTAGGTTTTAAGAATATTCATATAACTATCTCTTTTATAAAATATTAACAATACGGAGAAAAGTGTTTGTGTTTACAGTTTAAGTACAAAAATGAAGGAACAAGTTTAAATTATAACAAGAGTCGTTCATGTCGCAAAAAGACAGTACGATCTGAAGACAAAATCAATTTTGTACAGAAAATTTAAAATTGTGCCTTCCAGATTGTTTTCTCCAGATTGTCAATATTGTATAAAAGAAATAGTTATATGAATATTCTTAACCTAGAAATAATTTTCTTTTTTTATTGGGGATTTTGTTAAATAAAGATATTTTTAATTTTTGAACTTACTTCATTGTCCGTTTTCTGACCATTTGCACCACCCCTCAATTAAGTCGTTGTTTTATTTACGAAAATGATTACAACTTTATGAAAAATTAACTGTGAATGGAGATGGGTTCAACAAACAAAATGATACTTGAATGAAAACTGTACCATCAATAGTTGTTGAGATATGCGAATTTAGATTTAGGTTCACTTTTTTGTGGGTCACCCTGTATATTTATATTGACATGTAATATTTATCATTATAACTCTAGAAATAATTCATTAACCTTATATAGAATGTAAATATATCTCAAATGCCATCAACTATTACATATTTACGAAGATTTTCAAACATTTTGTAAACCAGAAAAATTCAAGGTCACCAATCTGGAAATAACGTAAACAACACAAACTATCGGATGACCACTCAAATTTTTGTTAAATAATAAATTCCGTAGTTGTTATGAAAATACCAAGATTTCATACGAGTACGAGTAATTTATAATATTAGCTCATTAATATTTATCTATCATTTTATATTACAATATCTCGTATATGAAAATTAGACTCAGCCTCCCTAGAAAAGTACCTAGATCTTTTAAACACTGAAAGTACCAATGGATATTATTATTAATACTTAAATTTGAAGGTCCTATCTAGGCATAATATTATACAACTAAGGTCTAGGACCACTATTATGCAAACTGCATACAATTCAGTTCTATACATATTTTTCTATATGCCTTATTAAAAATTATAAAAGCATATGCAACTATTGTACGAAACAGTAATTTGACGCTGAAGAAAGAGATTGTACACTCTTTGTATGATTTTCAATTTTAATTTTATAAACAAACAATGCATGTTCGGCCTTAGTTTAAGATTTAAATTGTTTCCTGAAGTATTAAAACGTTTTCAGAATTCATTTTTACAATTTTATACCCTTACATTAATATTTGATACTAGCAAGACCCGTGGAAATTCCATGGGATGAGAATCAATAAAACTATTTTGATAAAACTGATTATAAAATGACTCTGGTTTGGACAGGAAACATAAAACGCAGCAATTCTGTTTATTAACATGCTTATGAAAATAATATCCTTTGTATTTAATTTTCTTGGTCGCATCACATACTCGATTTACACCAACTTTATGAGGTGCTATTGATCAAATGTCTGTTTAACTAGTTTTGTGACGGACAGACCGACCGATACGGCTTATTTTATAATAGTATATATAGAGTATCCCTTATAAATATTTAACTCGAGACATTAATTTGATTTACACCAACTTTATGAGGTACTATTGATAGAGTGTCTCTTAAGGTATTTTATTTAGCACCATACAACATTTTTTCTAAACTAAGTTATATTTTTAAATCCACGTTTCCTCCACCCACCCCCTTAACTTCCCCTACCAACACTTCCACCTTCTACACTTCCATCATCCACACTTCCACCATATACACTTTCAACATCTACACTTCCACCATCTACACTTCCACCTTCTACACTTCCATCATCCACACTTCCACCATATACACTTTCAACATCTACACTTCCACCATCTACACTTGCCGAAAATTCACTTTCCTCACCTAAACCTCTCTCACCTTCACATTCCCCACCTATACTACTTCCATACTCACTTCCCCCACCTACACTTCCCAAAACTAAATATAATCAAGTTGAAGCACACTACGAAAATAAGAGGAACGATTAATTATAAAAGACAATAAGGCTCCCTTCACACTTGCGTTTCTCAACGCCGCGTTAGAAAAAAGGCTCTTGGCAAAAAGTTTAGCTGCAATTAATTTTAACGGAGCTCTTCACAGTTGCGTTAGAAAAAATACAGCAATTTTTCTAACGCAAGTGTGAAGGGCTCCGTTAAAATCAATTGCAGCTAAACTTTTTGCCATGAGCAGTATTACTAACGCGGCGTTGAGAAACGCAAGTGTGAAGGGGGCGTTAGATATGTTTAGTTTGTGGTATCATGCATACCAAATTTGCTTATATCAAATTAGCTACTGAAAACGTTACGGAGTAACTCACTCACTAAGGAATAAACACGTAGAATTATAATATGATAGAATTACCTAGTTGATATTCAAAACAAACGGTGTACACTCTTTTTCTTTCGACTGAAAATTAGCAAGTAAAACGGATATTGTACAGTTTTAATTAAAAATCTTAATAACCATATAAAATTAAAATATGCTATCAAATTTCATGGGATTTACAGCAAATTGATAAGAAACATTGGGCCTCATTGATTAAAATTATTTTTTTCAAATGCATGGAGGTGACGCTTAAAGCAAACAATTATTGTACATTTGAACGAACCAAAATTGTTTTGAAGATTCTCTGCGCTCAACTAGAGCTAATTAAAATTTAGAATTGATGTCCACTTTGATGAAGAATGACATGGGAGTCTTAACTACCAGGTTAAAATTAGCAATACGATGAAATTCTTTTTTAAATCTGCCAGTGATACAAAAGAAAGATTTTGTTGGATGCAAAAATGCACTGAGAATGTATCAACTTACAAGGACTTCTTAGAGATATTAGAACAATTTCTTAGATATCTTAGAGATATCTGCGGAACAATTTCCAGTAGCGTGGCGTTATGTATGTTCACTTCCAGTCAACTTCTATTTCGTCTGTAATTTAAGTATCATTTTAGATTTAATTTGTATCTGTTGATGATAATCACATAGCTGTATAATAAAAATTAAATACCAAATAGAATAATGACATAACATCTCAACAATAAAGTTGTCACCTTTGCCCAAACTACGGAATGAGAACCCTACACAGTGAAATATTATCGGAACTAATTGACGGTTATATTGGCATCAAGCTTATGTATGTTAGTAGATAAGGACAACAGATAAGAGATAGTGGCATAATAAGACGTTACACGCACCGACAATAGTCACAGAGAAATGAAATGAATATTTTAAAGAAGCTAGCTTTGAGTTATTCTTTGTAAAACTCCTTTCAAATGGCTTTTATTGTAGTGATCTACTTTCTTTGTTTGTCTTTTTAGTATATTTCCTTACCAGAAAGAAATTTACGATTATGGTAAATTCCTAGGTAATGACAACCCTATCGATATCTAGGAAGCTGTAATATACAAACTTCCTAGTTATAATAGCAGCCTCCTATATCACCTTCCTAGTTATAATAGCAGCCTCCTATATCACCTTCCTAGTTATAATAGCAGCCTCCTATATCATCTTCCTAGTTAACGACAGCTTTAGAAAAATAATTGAATAATGCTCTCAAAACGTATTCTCTCTAAGCAAAAAACATTACTTTTGAGTGTTTTCATCACTTCTCCACAATTCCTAACTTGTTCAAAAAAAAAGTATGAATAGCACTGTTTGAAATATCAGAGGTTATTTAAACTCAGTGTTGAAGGTATTTTCAGGTTTCAAGCTTTCGAATAATAAGATTTCTATTCATCATCAGGAGAAGAGTCTCAGGAAAAGTTTCTATAACCTCTGATAATATAAATTTCCCATTGAGTATAAATCTTTTAATTCAATCACTGTTTGAATTCCTAACTCTTTTGATTAACATACCCCATTGAATATAACCCATTGGATATAACCCATTGGATATAACCCATTGGATATAACCCATTGGATATAACCCATTGGATATAACCCATTGGATATAACCCATTGGATATAACCCATTGGATATAACCCATTGGATATAACCCATTGGATATAACCCATTGGATATAACCCATTGGATATAACCCATTGGATATAACCCATTGGATATAACCCATTGGATATAACCCATTGGATATAACCCATTGGATATAACCCATTGGATATAACCCATTGGATATAACCCATTGGATATAACCCTGTGGATATAACCCTGTGGATATAACCCTGTGGATATAAACCTGTGGATATAACCCTGTGGATATAAACCTGTGGATATAACCCATTGGATATAACCCTGTGGATATAACCCTGTGGATATAACCCTGTGGATATAACCCTGTGGATATAAACCTGTGGATATAACCCTGTGGATATAACCCTGTGGATATAACCCTGTGGATATAACCCATTGGATATAACCCTGTGGATATAACCCTGTGGATATAACCCTGTGGATATAAACCTGTGGATATAACCCTTTGGATATAAACCTGTGGATATAACCCTTTGGATATAAACCTGTGGATATAACCCTTTGGATATAACCCTGTGGATATAACCCTTTGGATATAACCCTTTGGATATAAACCTGTGGATATAACCCTGTGGATATAACCCTGTGGATATAACCCTTTGGATATAAACCTGTGGATATAACCCTGTGGGTATAAACCTGTGGATATAACCCTTTGGATATAAACCTGTGGATATAACACTGTTGGTATAAACCTGTGGATATAACTCTGTGGATATAACTCTGTGGATATAACCCTTTGGATATAAACCTGTGGATATAACCCTGTGGATATAACCCTGTGGATATAACTCTGTGGATATAACTCTGTGGATATAACCCTGTGGATATAACCCTGTGGATATAACCCTGTGGATATAACTCTGTGGATATAACTCTGTGGATATAACCCTGTGGATATAACCCTGTGGATATAACCCTGTGGATATAACCCTTTGGATATAAACCTGTGGATATAACCCTGTGGATATAACCCTGTGGATATAACCCTTTGGATATAAACCTGTGGATATAACCCTGTGGGTATAAACCTGTGGATATAACCCTTTGGATATAAACCTGTGGATATAACACTGTTGGTATAAACCTGTGGATATAACTCTGTGGATATAACTCTGTGGATATAACCCTTTGGATATAAACCTGTGGATATAACCCTGTGGATATAACTCTGTGGATATAACCCTTTGGATATAAACCTGTGGATATAACCCTGTGGGTATAAACCTGTGGGTATAACCCTGTGGGAATAAACCTGTGGATATAACACTGTGGATATAAACCTGTGGATATAAACCTGTGGATATAACCCTTTGGATATAAACCTGTGGGTATAAACCTGTGGGTATAAACCTGTGGGTATAACCCTGTGGGTATAAACCTGTGGATATAACCCTTTGGATATAAACCTGTGGGTATAAACCTGTGGGTATAAACCTGTGGGTATAACCCTGTGGGTATAAACCTGTGGATATAACACTGTGGATATAACCCTGTGGATATAACCCTGTGGATATAACTCTGTGGATATAACTCTGTGGATATAACCCTGTGGATATAACCCTGTGGATATAACCCTGTGGATATAACCCTTTGGATATAAACCTGTGGATATAACCCTGTGGATATAACCCTGTGGATATAACCCTTTGGATATAAACCTGTGGATATAACCCTGTGGGTATAAACCTGTGGATATAACCCTTTGGATATAAACCTGTGGATATAACACTGTTGGTATAAACCTGTGGATATAACTCTGTGGATATAACTCTGTGGATATAACCCTTTGGATATAAACCTGTGGATATAACCCTGTGGATATAAACCTGTGGATATAACACTGTGGGTATAAACCTGTGGATATAACACTGTGGATATAAACCTGTGGATATAAACCTGTGGATATAACCCTGTGGATATAAACCTGTGGATATAACTCTTTGGATATAAACCTGTGGGTATAAACCTGTGGGTATAAACCTGTGGGTATAACCCTGTGGGTATAAACCTGTGGATATAACACTGTGGATATAAACCTGTGGATATAACCCTTTGGATATAAACCTGTGGGTATAACCCTGTGGGTATAAACCTGTGGATATAAACCTGTGGATATAACCCTTTGGATATAAACCTGTGGGTATAAACCTGTGGGTATAACCCTGTGGGTATAAACCTGTGGATATAACCCTGTGGGTATAAACCTGTGGATATAACACTGTGGATATAAACCTGTGGATATAACCCTGTGGATATAAACCTGTGGATATAACTCTTTGGATATAAACCTGTGGGTATAAACCTGTGGGTATAAACCTGTGGGTATAACCCTGTGGGTATAAACCTGTGGATATAACACTGTGGATATAAACCTGTGGATATAACCCTTTGGATATAAACCTGTGGGTATAACCCTGTGGGTATAAACCTGTGGATATAAACCTGTGGATATAACCCTTTGGATATAAACCTGTAGGTATAAACCTGTGGGTATAACCCTGTGGGTATAAACCTGTGGATATAACACTGTGGATATAAACCTGTGGATATAACCCTGTGGATATAAACCTGTGGATATAACCCTTTGGATATAAACCTGTGGGTATAAACCTGTGGTATAAACCTGGGGTATAAACCTGTGGGTATAACCCTGTGGGTATAAACCTGTGGATATAACCCTGTGGGTATAAACCTGTGGGTATAAACCTGTGGGTATAAACCTGTGGGTATAACCCTGTGGGTATAAACCTGTGGATATAACACTGTGGATATAACACTGTGGATATAAACCTGTGGATATAACCCTTTGGATATAAACCTGTGGGTATAAACCTGTGGGTATAAACCTGTGGGTATAACCCTGTGGGAATAAACCTGTGGATATAACACTGTGGATATAAACCTGTGGATATAAACCTGTGGATATAACCCTTTGGATATAAACCTGTGGGTATAAACCTGTGGGTATAAACCTGTGGGTATAACCCTGTGGGTATAAACCTGTGGATATAACCCTTTGGATATAAACCTGTGGGTATAAACCTGTGGGTATAAACCTGTGGGTATAACCCTGTGGGTATAAACCTGTGGATATAACCCTTTGGATATAAACCTGTGGGTATAAACCTGTGGGTATAAACCTGTGGGTATAACCCTGTGGGTATAAACCTGTGGATATAACACTGTGGATATAAACCTGTGGATATAAACCTGTGGATATAAACCTGTGGATATAACCCTCATAATATATTTTCCGACCTATTTTCTGTACTTTGAAGAAAAATGTCATTGGACTTTTTGAGTTAAATATAGTATGGTGTCGTAACCTGGATACGGCAATGTATAGAAGGCTGTTATTAAATGTAAATGTTCTAATAAAGTATAGAAGGCTGTCGTCATCTAGGAAGCTGATATAAAATTTACCACATTTTTTTCCCCCTTTTGTCATTTAAGCGCATGTAAAGTAGCTGAGAATCATTAATTTCTTGCTATTGACAATAGTGTAAATAGTGATGGGAAGAGGGACATAGTGCAACCCCTCGATTATTTTATTGTATAATGACTACACCATTTTAGCTTCAAATTAAAAAAAGTCAAATTCAAATTAAAGGTAGTGAATTTCGAATCAAAATTAGTCAAGTTCAAATTAAAATTAGTTAAGTTCAAATTAAAGAAAGTCAACTTTAAATTTAGACAATTCTATTTCATATTAAAACATGTCAACTTCAAATTGAAAAAGTTCAATTTCCAATTAAATATCGTATTTTTTACTGTTAAATAGTCAGTCAAATATATTCAGTCAAAAGTTCATGTATGTATATAATGGATACAGTAGAATATTGATATTATTCCATTGATTTATTGTTTATTGTTTATTGAAATTCTGTTCACGTTAAAATACAAAATAAAAGTAATACAATTTTAAAATACAAACAGTTTGATTCTTTAAAAGTCTAGTATGACTTGTAGAATCTGAAAATATAAAATCTAACTAAAAATATCATACATTTCTAAAAATATACAATCTACCTAAAAATAGAATACAGATTCAAAAATATAAATCTACCTAAAAATATAAAACCTACCTAAGTTACCGGTCTGCATAAGTCAATATTAAAATTAACAAATACAAAGTAAAAACATATTAAACAGGACTAGGGTTATAACGGTTAAGACAATATTTCCTATATTTTTTTTTAAAACTGTAGTTGGGCATAGGGTTACATAAAAATTCAGGTAAATTGTTAAAAGCTTCGATAGATCTAAAAATAGTGAAATTTCTTTCTAGCTCTAATCTAATTCTCGGTAAAATTATTCTATATCCTCTGGTTTGATGGTCATGTGCAGGAATAAAATCATTAAAATACTTTTCTAGAATTATGGGATCTTCATATAAAGCTTTCCTTAAAAATGACAATAAAAAATAATTACATACATCTTCAAATTTTAAAATACCTAGTTTAAAATACATTTCATTGGTGGACATTAAAGGCACATTGTTCGCATTTCTCTTAACATTTAATATTATTCTTAAGATATCGTTAATTAAAATTTTCAATGGATGTAAGTGAACGTTAAAAGTTTTTCCATAAAAAATAATACATTGAGTAAAAACAGAATAAGCCAAGGAGTAGTAAATTAAAAGTAAAGAGTCTCTGTTAAAATAAGGCTTGGCTGAATAAACTATTCCTTTAATTTGACTAATTTTCTTAGAGGTTTGGATAATATGAGATTTAAAAGTTAATTTGTTGTCTATTAAAAGGCCTAAGTATTTAAAATTTTCTACAAACTCTACTGGATTATTATTAAAATGTATTAGGGGATAAACACTAGGAGCCCTAGCGTTAAAAAGCATCAATTTGGTTTTATTTATATTTGGAGTAAGTTTATTAAAATTTAACCACTTCGTGAGGTTGTCAATAAAAGATTGCGTTCTGTTAAAAATATTTTCGAAAGATGAATCCCTAATGTAAAAAACTGCGTCATCTGCGAATAGAGTGCAATTAAAATTATTATTCTCAGCTAAAATGGTTAAATCGTTTATAAAAATATTAAAAAGCAAGGGACTTAAAACAGAACCCTGAAAAAGACCGGTAACAATTGGTTTAAAATCAGAAGTAATATCATTAAAATGTACACGCTGCCGTCTATTGCTAAGATAACTTTCAAAAAGTAGGTTAAAATTACCTCTGACACCGTAGTGATCTAATTTCTTTAATAAGAGATCTTTATCTACGGTGTCAAATGCCTTCTTAAGATCTAGGAAAAGGGCTATACAGTAATAATTTGATTTAAAAGACTTATAAACGAAAGATAAAAATTCTAAAATAGCTAAGTTTGTCGACATACCTTCTCTAAATCCGTATTGGTGGTTTGATAAAATATTATTAGAAGAAATGAAGTTACCTAGTCTAATAGATAAAATCTTTTCAAAAATCTTATTAAAAATCGGTAATGTCGTAATTGGCCTAAAATTTGATACGTCATGTTTGTCTCCCGATTTAAAAATTGGAATGACTCTAGCTATTTTAAAACAGTTTGGATAGCTGCATGTATTAAAAGAATTATTTAAAATATCTGTTAAAATAGGACTAATAGTACTTACAACTTCACATAGTATAGAAGGTTTGATTTCATTTTTATGACAATTTTTGTTTTTGAAGGATAAAACTACATTTCTGACCTCAGGCACTGTTATAGGATTAAAAGTACAGGTATTAAAATTATAAGGAGTTAAAATTCTAAAATGATTATCGTTAATTGTAGGTAATTGTTGAACGAATTCTTCAGCTATAGAGGTAAAATAATCATTAAAAATATTGCACATTTCTTTTCCTGTTAAAAACTGTCCATCCTTTTTAATTTTTAATTTGTTAGTTGTGCATTTTCTTCCTAGTATTGAGTTTATTTGTTTCCATGTTTTTCTAGAGTCTTTTTTAACAAATTCAAGTTGAGATGGTTTCAAATTCAAGTTATCAGATGGTTGAGTTGATCTTCACTTGAGTTAATCTTTCATAATTTATGATATCTTATAAAATAAGATTGAAAGTTTTAATTTGTACTTGAGTTATTTTTATTAGAAATTGGTCTATTTTAATTTGAAGTACACTTTATTCAATTTGAAGTTGATTGTTTTTTATTTGAACTTGACTTATTTTATTTTGAGGCTAAAATGGTGTAGATTGCGTTCACTTGGTAGAGCGCATACCTTCGAAGCCGCTTATAAATGACCCGTTTGCTCCAAAATTTAACTAGATTACGTGCTCTCAGTAAAGCGCATACTTTTGCCACCGCTTTGACCTGTTCTCTCTCAAAATCTAATAAACTGGTATTTGAATAATAAACCAAGATTCATGCAATATGGTTCAATACTTTTTGATTTGTGAATTATAAATGACCTTGACCTTGAGCGGATCGCTGCCAAAATTCTACCAGATGCTTCCTGGACATTGACCAATCCTTCCACCAAATTTTAGGTTATTTGGTTTAACACTTTTTGAGTTGAAGAGTTATAAAGGGCCTTGATCTTGATCTTCGACCTTTGACCCGATCGCTCTTAAAATATATCAAAATGATTCCTGGATATTGACCAATCGTCTCAATGAGTTTCACACAATATGGTTCAATATTCCAAAATTCTAAGAGATGTTTATTGGACAATGACCAATCGTCCCACCAAAGTTGGTTGAATACTTTTTCAGTTATGCAAATAACAAGACGAAATAAATGCCGTCTAAAATATAACCTTCTGCTTTCTGCGAAGGTAATCATCATCATCATATTATTATTATAATTCTGCTTGTTCCTTCCTTAAAGGGGCAGTTCAGTCAATTTTTGTTTTCATAATAATAATGTTGAACGATCACTTGATAAGAATAAAGCATTCTTGAAGAATTAAACGGTTGAAAAAAATATAATAAGCGATATATATCATATTTTATAAATTCGATTTAGTTCCTGCGTCCTCCTACAGATTGCGCCACCACTTTGTACTATTTGTTTACATTTTACAGCTGATAACATGTGAACAATTTTTCTATCAACAGTAATAACAGGTAATTTATGAAGAGATGGTTTTCTTTTCAAAACTAAATCTAATTGACTCGAAGGACAGTTTTCAATTTCACAAATTCTTTTCACCATTTTCATAAGTTAATAACCGATTCATGTCTGGCACTGGTTATCATTTTGTTTACGTACTACAATGATTAGTTACGCGGTCCACCACAGTCCACAGATGGCGCCACTAATTTACAATATACTTTTTATATAAACATTTCTAAAATCAACGAATATTTTAATGTTACATAAATAAATATACTAAATCGATTTAGGATCAATTTGGCGATATTTTGATTTTGACTGAACTGCCCCTTTAAGTGACTGAGTGAGTGAGTTAGTTCACCCGTTACGCTTTCAGTAATTAGATATAAGCAAATTCGGTATGCAATGCTATGCATAATACCACAAATTATAAAGATCTTATTGTCTTCTTATTTCGTTCTCCTTAATTTCATTGTGTGATTCAATTAGTTTATATCTAATTAGTGATTAAAAAGTGGGGGAAATGAAGATGAAGGAAGAGAAGGTGGGGGAAGAGAAGGTGGGGGAAGAGAAGGTAGGGGAATTGAAGATGAAGGAAGAGAAGGTGGGGGAATTGAAGATGAAGGAAGAGAAGGTGGGGGAATTGAAGATGAAGGAAGAGAAGGTGGGGGAATTGAAGATGAAGGAAGAGAAGGTGGGGGAAATGAAGATGAAGAAAGAGAATCTGGGGGAAGAGAAAGTGGGGATGTGAAGTGAGAGAGGTATAGGTGGGGAAGACCGGGAAGTGAAGGTGAGGTCAGTGATGGTAGGGGAAGTGATTGGGGAGGGGGGAACTGTGGAGCTAAAACATATTATATTCCTATTTATTCCTCATATTACAGTAGAATTGCAGCAACGAGAAATTTATATGAATTCTTAAATAGAAATTAATGGAATTTGGGTTTAGAGATATTGCATACACTCACAAAAGAGATATTTTAAATGTAGCATTATAAACAGTGTACTACTTTAAAATATTTGTGTCATGCACAATCATTCAGATTTCACTATTTCAAGAGGTAAACCGTACAATATAATACCGAGTAAATCAAAGCAATCAATAATTAGGTAGGTATGAAACCGTAAACAACTCAAAACAGTTCAATAATTAGAAAAGCCAAACTGCTTCGATATTAAACACAGATGCAGGAACACAAACACTTTTTGGAGGAAGTGATGCGAACCGATTAGGATTAGCCAAAACACAGCTGACTATCACTAGTAATCTTATTCATCTTTACTGAACTTTTTTTTTTTAACTAAGGAATTGGCTTCGACTGTTCAGTCAACCAATCAAAACACTCCAAATGTTATACAGCGACCTCTCGTGACACAAAATTATAAGAGTAATGATTAGAATATACATTGCATAAATGAACAATTAACATTATAAATTTTAGGTATCACAGTTTTATCAGATATAAAATTTTTTACAAGAATTTGTAATTGTAAATGTGAATTGTAGGTGATTACCTACAATTCACATTTACAATTACAAATTCTTGTAAAAAATTCTAAAATTATCGAAATTTTTCAGTCGTATAGTTATTTAATAAATTGGTTTAGTTACTTTATAATTATCAATATTTCTTATCAATACTTATAGTTCTATGAATAGTTATGTCCTCTATAATTTCTTCTTCACGGCGAATATTCCTCACGACACGACGAATTTTCCTAACGACGAATTTTGCAACGGGGAAAATTCCGACGGCGAATTTTCCCACGGTGAAAATTCCTAGAAGCCTGGCTAGTACAATAATAATACTTTCGTAATGTAGTAAGCTTCATGAGAATTCATGAATATGAAAATTTTGAATTGGTGAATCTTTTAAGATTAATATCGGTAAACAGTTGCATTAGTTAAGGAGTTTAATAGGTCCTAATGAGTAATTAATAAGAATAACACGGGTAAGAAATTAAACATATATTATCTTTGCGACAACAATCTGTATAAATAAGTTATCAGAAACAATTCACTGCTGCAACCTTGAAATTACCGACTTGGTGATGAAAATATGCTGATTCTATTCGAACATACTAAATTTTGCCTATTAAATTATTGGTATATTAACATTAAAGTATTATGCTCTTCTATTTGAGAGATGAATTTAGCACTTCTATAGAAGATGCAATTCTACAGCTTTTGTTCCAAAAAAAGATTTGCCCATTTTATAAATGTAATAACTTTCTAACGAACAAATGGATTTTGAATCAGTTTAAACAATTCGACGTAGAATTCAATTATTGTCTATCGCTCTCTGTCATAATTAATTGAAATGCAAAGCTAACGTCATTACACTTCAAAAAATTTATATTAGGTTCCAAAATGAAGATGCGAGATCAAATACTCAAAAATGACAAGACAATATAAAATAACAAGGCTGTACATTTTATAAAACCTATAGTTGAAATAATAAAAAGGAAACCATTATTTATTTATTCTTCAGCAACTTCACCGGCATTCACTATGCAAATCTCTGCTCGTTTTACACATTTGACAAGACAACAGGACAATCCTTTAAATTTAAACTTCTTCCGTGATACATATCCTCAATTAATTTAAATTCTTCACAGGTCATTCACACTCTTAGCTTTTCGTCAACGTACTATACAAAATATAGAACGATTGAACTCCAAGGTGATTAGTCGACGAAAATCAAAAATACCCCATAGTGACTAATCACTAGTATCATGATCAGGGTTGGCGTTCATTTAGAAATTCAGCTAATAATAAAACGAATAGCTTACCCTCAACATCATGTACACCATTTTACTGTCAAATTAGAAATTTCAAATTAAAATTAAAAGAGATCAAATCGATTTGAGAAAAATGACACTCCAACTAAAAAATCTCTAGTTCAAATTAAAATATATAAAGTTCAAATTTAAAAAAACCATTAAATTTGAAATAAATATAATTAAATTTAAAATAGTTGGTATTCATATTGAAATAAATTAAATTTAAATTTAAATTAAATTAATAATAATTATTATATTTTATGATTTATTTTATTATTATAGGAATTTTTTTCACTTACTTTTAGTTTAGTTAATGTGTTACGTAGACTACCTATATAAAATTTCAGATTTTTTTTAATTCTGAGGAATACAAATTATAATTTTCGTGAAATAAAAATAATTTTAATAATTATCAGGGCCAGTAAGCTTTTTTGGTTCTTATACACATTGTAGGTACCAAAGCAAATGGTAAGTACCAAAGCTATAGTGGTAGGTACCAAAGCAAATGGTAAGTACCAAAGCTAATGGTAGGTACTAAAGTTCATATGGTAGGTACTAGATACCAAAGCTTATGGTAGGTACTAAAGCTTATGGCAGGTATCAAAGCTTATGGTAGGTTGCTTAATAATGGTTGTTATCAACTGTATCAGCATTAGTTGGTGTGATGTCATTTGTGAGGTGTTTCTGCACGTGATTATATGGAGTGATTTTTGGAATGACGGCATCGATTTTCTCTTCTGAGTAGCGCAGTCTGTGTTCTGTTGGTCTCATACCAATTTCAGACTCAAACATGAGCTTCAGTACCTATCATGAGCTTTGGTACCTACCATGACCTTTGGTACCTATCATGAGCTTTGGTACCTATCATGAGCTTTGGTACCTACCATGACCTTTGGTACCTATCATGAGCTTTGGTACCTATCATGAGCTTTAGTACCTATCATGAGCTTTGGTACCTATCATGAGCTTTGGTACCTACCATGAGCTTTAGTACCTATCATGAGCTTTGGTACCTACCATGAGCTTTGGTACCTACCATGAGCTTTGGTACCTATCATGAGCTTTGGTACCTACCATGAGCTTTGGTACCTATCATGAGCTTTGGTACCTATCATGAGCTTTGGTACCTACCATGAGCTTTAGTACCTATCATGAGCTTTGGTACCTACCATGAGCTTTGGTACCTACCATGAGCTTTGGTACCTACCATGAGCTTTGGTACCTACCATGACCTTTGGTACCTACCATGAGCTTTGGTACCTATCATGAGCTTTGGTACCTATCATGAGCTTTAGTACCTATCATGAGCTTTGGTACCTATCATGAGCTTTGGTACCTACCATGAGCTTTAGTACCTACCATGAGCTTTGGTACCTACCATGAGCTTTGGTACCTACCATGAGCTTTGGTGCCTACCATGAGCTTTGGTACCTACCATGAGCTTTGGTACCTACCATGAGCTTTGGTACCTATCATGAGCTTTGGTACCTACCATGAGCTTTGGTACCTACCATGAGCTTTGGTACCTACCATGAGCTTTGGTACCTACCATGAGCTTTGGTACCTACCATGACCTTTGGTACCTACCATGAGCTTTGGTACCTATCATGAGCTTTGGTACCTATCATGAGCTTTGGTACCTACCATGAGCTTGGGTACCTACCATGAGCTTTGGTACTTATCATGAGCTTTGGTACCTATCATGAGCTTTAGTACCTATCATGAGCTTTGGTACCTACCATGAGCTTTGGTACCTACCATGAGCTTTGGTACCTACCATGAGCTTTGGTACCTATCATGAGCTTTGGTACCTACCATGAGCTTTGGTACCTACCATGAGCTTTGGTACCTATCATGAGCTTTGGTACCTACCATGAGCTTTGGTACCTACCATGAGCTTTGGTACCTATCATGAGCTTTGGTACCTATCATGAGCTTTGGTACCTAACATGAGCTTTGGTACCTACCATGAGCTTTGGTACCTACCATGAGCTTTGGTACCTACCATGAGCTTTGGTACCTACCATGAGCTTTGGTACCTACCATGAGCTTTAGTACCTATCAAGAGCTTTGGTATCTACCATGTGCAAGTTCCAAAAAGCTTACTGGCCCTAATAATTCTTCAAATTATTTTTACTTCATGAAATTTATAATTTGAATTCTTTTAAATTAAAAAAAAAACATAAATTTTATATAGTCTACGTAACGCTTACATTAACTAAAAAAAGAATAATTGCTACAAGTATGTGAAAAAATTCGTAAATCGAAGATATTAATTATTATTAATTTTGTTTTAATTTGAATTTGATTTATTTTAATATGAATACAAACTATTTTAAATTGAAATTTAATTAATTTTAAATTGATTGAAGTTTTTTTTAATTTCAACTTGAATTAATTTAATTTCAACTTGAGATTTTTTATTTGAGCTTTTTTAATTTGACTTTGATATTTTTTAATTTAAATGTCATCTCTTTTTAAATTGATTTGATTTTTTTAATTTGAAGTTGATGTGTTTTAATTTGTCAGTAAAATGGTGTGGAGTGAAATTTAGCTGGAGACTCCCAAATAAACAAACATAATCCATTTTTTTCGGTAACTCTATCATGCAAACAATATATTCATGGTTATTTATTATTATTTTTTGACGATTGAGAACATGAAGTTTAAAGGACACTGAAAATATCTTCCCTAGCTTCTTCCTATCGAAAACTGAACATCTTTTAGTAACTTGCTATTGGCTACTGTGTAATATCGGACATTATGTTTTACCATATATACTATGTAGATTGACAGTAAATGATATATCAGTCAATAGTCGTAAAATTGTATTGACTATATGTATCCATAATTATTTCATTTGTATATGATGCTCGTGAATACTTAAAGGTCCCCACCAAGCAATTTTTTTTATTGTTTAAATCAACGAGGCTAATGTTTCTCATCATTTTACTGCAAACCCCATAAAATTTGATAGTATATTTTTAATTTTATATGCTTTTATAGATTTTTATAATCCAAACTCTACAAAACCTACTTTACTTCCGACTTTCTAATTTTCAGTCTTAAGAAGAAGAAGAATGTACACCATTTGTTTTGATTGTAAACTAGGTATTTGCTTTAATAAATCTATTTATTATTCATTTAAAGGTTTAAATTTGGATAAACTTATTATAGAAGCGTTTATATACTTTTAGAAGTAATTAATATCTTAAAAGAAAGCCAAAAACGCGTTGTTTGTTTAAGAATCTAAATTTTTTAATCAAAACAAAGAGTGTACAATCTTCTTTCTCAGCGTCAGGTTGGAGATTCGCTCGATTGTTGCTCACATAGTATTAAAAAACTTTAAAAGCAAATAATAAAGTATATACTGAACCGAATTGTATGCGGTTTGTGCAATAATGATCGTAGACCTTAGTTCTATAATATTATGTTACAAACTCATTTTTTCCCCGGAGCCTGGAGAACCTTTAATAGAAATTCATCAGTTGATCTTTTAAGATTTTTCAATGAACTTCAATAAGATGAGGAACTCTATTGAGGTCATGGTTATGAAACAACATTTGGCCAGGGTCTTACAACTGATGTTGGTTATGTGATGTTGCCAGACGTGTTTACCAGACGACGACGCTGCCAGAGCTTTTTGATTCCAGGAGAAGCGTTGGAAAATTATCAATCTCCTCAACCCATGTTTGCGGAGTGATTCCTTAATTCTTATTTAGTAATAAAATAGGAACAAAAAGAGAGAAAATCTTCTAACATAAAAGAATTCGTTATCAGATATCATAAATATTGTACTGTAATATCTGAGGCAACTAAGAAGTAGCTGTTTGATATTATTTGAAGATATAGGAAAACTAATACTGCAATATCAATATTGTTACTTTTTAAGTTAAGGACATACTGCAATATTTACTAAAGCGTCAAATTCGACAAAGTTCTCAAGATATATTTTTAATATTTATTGGGGTATTCGAATTTTGGGAAATACAGTTTAATATAGACAAATTTTGCTAGATTTTGGGAGAAATTGGGTCAAAGGTCAAAGATCAAGATCAAGGCCATTTGTAACTCAAAAAGTATTCAACCAAATTGTCTGAACTTTGATGGTACAAATTGATCAATGTACAGGAACCATCAGGTAGAATTTTGAGAGTGATCCGGTCAAAGGTCAAGGTCATTTATAACTAAATAACTCAAAAAGTATTGAACCATATAGCATGAAACTTGGTGGGACGTTTGGTTATTATCCAGTGAGCAGTTTATTAGATTTTGGGAGAGAATGGGTCAAAGCGACGGCAAAGTTATGCGCTCTACCGAGTGCACATTATCTAGTTTGATCTACTTTAATAGAAAAGTTTAACTATTACAATATCCTTTTAAAAATTTCTCCAAATGGATAGATTATTATAATAAGTGTTTTTATTAATAAAATAATTTAGAAACAAGTTATATTTTAAACTTCAAATATTCAAGTCATAAGTATTCAATAACAGGCTTCTCATTTATTTTTCCCATCAATTCGAGAAGATATTCTCCATCAGAAAGTTATTTGGATTCAATCCAATTAATTACAAACATTTTGTTGGTTTCCTTTAATTTAGCTTTTTCTTTTAGTTTATTTCAACTATTTTCACCAATTAATGTCTTCCATTTACTTGGTAACGGGGTAATTCATTGATGACGAGAGACAATTGATTTAACTAAATGTGTCACTAATTTGTCCGGAGAAAAAAATTGAATATTTTTAATTTTCTCTTTACGTTATTTCTCAATTTAAAGCAATAGTATTAAATTAAATATTGTAACAAATAATGAAGGCAATAAAACACCTATCTTACTTATATTAGGTGTATTCTAACATATATAATATGTGAACAGAAATTAATAAATGATCTTAAGGAGGAATCAAATGAAATAACTGACATAATAAAAGTAGAACATTGGAGGTTCAAACAATTTCCATCCCATTGATGAAAACAATTTCCAACCTACTGATGAAAACAATTTCCATCCCACTGATGTAAACAATTTCCATCCCATTGATGTAAACAATTTCCTTCCCATTGATGTAAACAATTTCCAACCCACTGATGAAAACAATTTCCATCCCACTGATGTAAACAATTTCCATCCCATTGATGTAAACAATTTCCTTCCCATTGATGTAAACAATTTCCAACCCACTGATGAAAACAATTTCCATCCCACTGATGAAAACAATTTCCATCCAACTGATGAAAACAATTTCCATCCTATTGATGAAAACAACTTCCATCCTATTGATGAACGCAAAGAATGGGTTATACTTAGCGCTTATCAATGGTGAAGTTGAATGTGTTTTAATTGAATTCGACAGGCGATTCGTCTAAAATCGAAATCACAGTATTATCGGCTGATGGTATATATATAATGGGTATTTTATGGCAGACTAAATAAAACAAGTTCATTATACCTGGTAGTTCACTATACAGGGTTCTACTTTATAGGATGGTTCACTATACAGAAGTTCATTATAGAGGAGTTCTACTGTATTATAGTTATAGAATTAGATAAAATTAAGTATAAAACCTCATTAATTTTATTGTATAAATTCATTAATACTACTTATTACTAAAACTTAACTAGCATTCTGTATATCCTGCACAAAAACATAGAGCTATAACAAAACGGTGACAGGAATTTTTCCCGGCGGAATTTTGCCAGTGTGGATTTTTTTCCACGCGGATTTTTGCCAGTGGATCGTAAATTTTCAGGTTTAAATTGCTCAATTGTAAATCGAAAGTTTAAAATGTGAGATCGAATTTTCATTAATATAAATCTTTTGAATGTATCTTCAACATATTGTTCTACCTATAGCAAGTAGAATTTAACCAATGCTAAATATCCACAAAATTGAAAATAAAACGTCATATGAAATTACTTTAAATTAATTACATAACATCTTATGAATTTAACTGTTATATAAATTGACTGTGGATTAGTTTAAATAAATACTATATTGTTAAAATACTATTACTGTTAACTGTCGTTTGCAATTCGCTTATGACTTCGTAACGAACTGTGTTCTTTCTTCATTCATTAATATATGTTTAATGATTTCATAGTTGTCAGTCTTACATTAGTAATTGATTTTTTTATAGTAATGACATTTTCTGACGTGAACATTTTATTATCGATGCCAATGTGAAGAGATAAGAAAATAGTTGTCCCAATGGTGTAAAATTAAGGAACCAACTGATTACAATTGAATCTTCATCCTACTTTTTAAGTCGTTTAACAAAGAGGGATTTCAAGAACGTCCTCTTAATTACCATATATTGTTACATGGTATAGGGCATGTTATTATATAAATTGGTTTCAACAATATATGCAGTTATCGTGAATACCATTTAAAATAATTGTTAAAAATTATAACGATTATACAGTTCGTTTCTTAGATCGTCGAAAATGTAGAATTATTGTTAGTTAGTTAACCTTGTTTTTTTCAATTACGGTGTTACGTGAAAACTACATGACTATCAGAATATATGTATAACAGTCAAATTAATCGATGTTCTATAACTGTTTTAGGTAAATTCAAATTCATTTCATTTTCAAATTCGTGGCTATTTTACACTGGTTAAATAGTACATGTTGAAATTACATTAAAAAGAGTTATTTTTATTTAAATAGCATCCAACATTTTGAAGTTTTAATTTACAATGAACCAATTTAAAACGAAAAAAATTATAATCCACGAGGAAAATTCTGCCGGGCAAAGATCCGCCTGGCAAAATTCCGCACTGGCAAAATTCTGCAACGCAAAATTCCTAGAACCAAACAAAACATATACCAATGTTAAACCACCTAAAGGCAGGGTTTGAACCTATACCCAACAATAAAGAGTCGTTAACAATCTAAATCATATTTTCATTTTTTTTAACTTGATCTACTTCAAATAATATGTAAAGATAATAACAAAGAAAGCAATAATGAATACCAATAATTAAAAACATTATATCATAATAATGGAAAATATCTATTACTTTTATCATTCAATTATAACATTAGATTAACAAACTATAAACATTTAATTCTTCAACTCCACTAATGCCATTTCTCTCGTCATTCTATTTATTTCTTGCTGACTCAGCCTTCCTTTGTAACTCTGAATGGTAATCTGATTGGAACTCTTAGATTGAGGTTCTATGGCAGAAACGTGCAAGATGCCATTGGAATCTACTTCAAAGGTGACGTCCACTTTTGTCTCTCCAGCAGGAGCTAAAGTGATATTATCCAGACAAAATTCCCCAAGTACTTTTGTATCTTTTGAATATTTGGATTCTCCTTCTTGAATTTTGACTGAGATTACTTTTTGAAAGTCAACACTAGTTTGAAATCTTTCAGTTTTTTTAACAGGCAGTTTACTATTAGTAGCTACAATTATTGATTGTAAATCTTCAAACGTAGTATCAATACCTAAAGCCACTGGAATGACGTCACTGACTTCAACCAAGTTAGAATCAAAGCTCATTTCTGCAGCCATAATTGCAGCTCCACAGGCCACAGCTTCGTCAGGATTGACGGATCTTTTCAATTCCTTACCATCGAAAAATTCCCGAAGAATGCTCTGTACTTTAGGAATGCGAGTTGATCCACCAACAAGAACTACTTCATGGATATTCTCCTTTGATAATTTAGATGCTAACAAAGCCTTTTCTACCGCAGGAAGGGTTTTCTCAAACATTTCGTCACACAAATCTTCGAAACGACTTCTCGTGATTTCCAAATTTACATCAAGATTTGCTTTAAAGCTCTCAATTTGGATTTTCTGGGTTTTCCAAAATGATAAATTATGTTTAGCAATTTCACACTTCTGTTGGAGAATAGCCATTTCCTTGTTATCTGTAGATAAATCCACATTTTTATTACGTTTCACATGATCCACAACATAATCAACCAGAAGATTATCTAAATCTCGTCCTCCAAGATCACAATCACCACTGACAGCTCTTACGTCAAATTTATCTTCTTCTATTGTGAGAATGGAAACATCGAAAGTGCCACCTCCCAAATCGTATACTAAAATGTTCTTTTCATCTTTTCCTTTCCCAAATCCATAATTGATTGATGCTGCAGTTGGTTCATTTATTAGTTTTAACATCTCAAATCCAGCAATTTTGCCAGCATCAATGGTTGCCTGACGCTGGGAGTCGTTGAAGTAAGCAGGAACAGTGATTACTGCTTTTGTGACATTTTGGTCCAGATACATACTAGCAAAATCTCTGAGATTTTTCAGTATTGAAGCAGATACTTCTTCAGGAGTAACTAATTTGGTTCCAGACTCATGAATTACTCTGATTTTTGGATTATCTTCACTGTTCACCACATTAAATTGCCACGTAGCCAATTTTTTGGTAACGGCAGGATCGGTAAATTTCCTACCAATCATTCTTTTAGCATCATAAATGGTATTCTTCAGATTTGATGAACACTGCATTTTGGCAAAGTCTCCAACTATTTGCTCACCGTCACTGTAAGCCACATAAGATGGAATTATCCTTTTCCCGTGCTCATTAGCGATGATCTCAACATGGCCATTCCTGTAAACTCCAACGCACGAGTTTGTTGTTCCCAAATCAATACCAACAGCGTAGTCTGGTGTATTTCCACTCCTGAAATGGAAAAAGTAGAGAAAAAATGGTATCTTCAATTTTATTTTTATACACATTCCTAATTTAAAGTATCTTATAATAAATTTCATAAATGACTGTTATTTTTTGGTGATGTTCTTTTACGTACATATATTTGTTTACTACATCATATTTATCTATTTAAGTCATTTATTTTCCTCAAAAAAAAAAAAAAAAAAAAATTACAATGGAGCAGAAGAACCGATTACTATTGAAAAAAAATTATTGAGAAATACACAATAGCTATTCATCAACGATACAAAGTACAAACAAGTGCTCGTTATTAGTTTGTTTGTTATAGAAAATTGATACGTCTACCCAGTTAAAATTCGGTGCAGTATAGCGGACGTTTTACTGTAGTTTATGGCAGTCTCAGCATTTCTAAGCAGCGCTCAGCAGATAATCTCTGCTTTCTACAAATGTTTACCGCGACCTACGGAGGCCACGGCAGTATAAGGACGAGATAATCTGTGGAGGTTTGACGCGTTATTATCTGCCGAAAACTCTGGAGAACAGAGCATAGAAAATCTTCAGAGTTTATAGTCGATAATATTGGCTAAAATCTCCAGAGATTGAAGCACCACATATTGCTCATGAATCATAATCCAACAAATTAATTTGAACAAAAATACAACTTCTTTATCGATAGTGTAGCTAATAATAGGTAATAATAGCTATAGTTAATTAATTAGTGGATAGCCCTAATAGAAAATAAGCATTAATCACTATTGTTCTTGGTACTCAGCTATGGTTTGGCTCATTCAGTTTTATATTAAATCTATTGTTACCTAATATTTATTTAACCACGGATATCATTGAGTAATTTGTATGCGTTTTTATATTTCTCATTTGTCAGAGTGAACCACTAAATTTTTTTAAAGTAACACTTATAGAAGATCAAAGCAATAGTGAAGTCTGACAATGTTGATATCAGGCTTTATCAGAATGCAGTTTTTCTGTATCTTCTCACTGAATGAACTGAAACAGCTCTCATCAGACTCACACATCGATCATGTAGGTTCTAATAGTACTTCCATGCGTACATATGACTGAGAATCGTAGTTACAGGAGACATTCTTAAATAATTTCCATGAATATCAAAGTGCTGATGCTTGATAATAGATAAAATGATTTATAAAGATAAATTATAAGCATACTAAACTACCATTGCATATAATGCTTTCAATTTATAAGATATTAGGTAATTATTTACCCTGATGTAGGTTATTATTTGTCAAATTAAACTTTTGGCATGTGAGAATATATAAAATATATCATAGGTATATGGAATATATAATGACATTCTTATAAACAAGCTGACATTGGCCTTAGTTTAATAAGTTTACTCCAAAATGTATATATTGTATATAATGCATACAATATACTGCATATATATAGTTAGTACAGAAAATTAATTTGGTTCATCTAACAACGATTCAGTATTATAAGTGAAATAATTGCAATAACTAACCAGTTAAAATTATATACTAATATTATTATAACATTAATCATGTATTTGTTCTTCATCCGCGCCATCTAAATAGGTATATTGGAATACAAGAATACCAAATAACACGAAATCATTATTGAAAAAATCGGTCATTCTTAATAATTATTTAAAGATAAAATCATTTCCATGCTGAAAATATTAAAAACAGGGTTGCAAAACGAAATATATAGAACAATTATTTTGTACGTTCTAAAGAAAAATATCGGATTTTTTTATTGAGAACCATTGAACCTGCCGTATTTTAAATAGTTTCTAGTTTAAAATAAGGTTCTGTGGTGAATTAATGTTTTAAGTTATTAATTTATTGGTGAAAGTGGAATTGTGTATCTATCATGTGTATAGTATTTAAGAGTTCAGTGGTTATTGTATCCTATTGAAAAAAAAAATAGCTATATACTAGGCTATATATTATATAATATAACCTATAGCTAATTTGTACTTTTTTGGGTTTTGAAATTCACTACCTACGGTCCTACCTAACTAGGTGCCTACTAGGCTACTCATGACACCAGTTATCTATCTGACAATAAATGATTTTTCACCTAGCTATGTATAATGTACTAGCACATAGGTATCAGGAAATGCACTGTAACATGTACTCCAAGTAGCCTAAAAACAAGTTACTCCCACTGTGACATATCTATGTACTAGCTACCCACAGCCAACAGGTGACTCAAGTTATTAGTTATAGAGTACTACCGATGTCAGTTAAGCAAATTAGTTGGCTTCTATTTTAAATGGTCCACTCGTCCACACATTCTGATAGCTATAGGTATACCTAAACCATGTTTCAAAGTGTGCACTGTGAACAAAGTCGCCAGTATAGCCTGTATTGATACGTATCTAAAAGATGTGCGGCGCACCAGATCACGGCGCACCCACCATACGTTCTATTAGATAGATCATAGGTAGATTGAAAGATGATTTATGATAGGTACCTATATGTAGAAATGTAGTGAATTTGATATTTGTTGTTTCAAATTTATGACTGATAGTCTGATGGTACCTGAATGATGTGAATCCACAACCAGTCTGTATTTGGTTTACAAAATTCCAATTACTTTTCCAAAAAGCTGAAAGAAAAATCTGAAAAATACATACCTACCTACCTATTTCATGATAGATACTAAGATAGCTATTCGAATGAGCCACCAACATTTTTTTTATTTACCTAGCCACCAAAAATAAAAGAAATAATGGTAAGTTGGTAACGTTATAGTTATACTAACATAGGAATATCTAAATAGCTAAAATCCACATACTTTACTACCTAGTACAATATTATTTTCGAAGGGGAAAAATTCCACTGACAAGTGGATGGAATTTACCATGAAATACAGTCTGGGCATTATACCAGTCTGTATTTGGGGCACAAAATTCCACTTGACTTTTTAAAAGTTGAAAAAAAACACTAGACTATAAATTTCTATTAATTTGGCTGATCCAGCAACTTTTTTCTAACTTATCCACCAAAAATTAATGGTAACATAGGATTATTGGAATAAATGGCTATAAAAATCCACCGACTTTGCCAGAATATTATTTTCAAAGGGCAAAAAATTCCACCGACATGTCGGTGAAAATTACCACAAAATACAGACTGGGACATTAATTGAGTCAGAGAGATAGATATTCGCAGTCGCTAGAGTCTTGACTGACTACTAGGTATATTGAATTTTCTAAAATAGTTTTGAATTCATTCCTACCTATGATCTATCCAGAATGCAGGAACTGGTAAAGTGTTCTCCAAGATATCCTACATTTTGACTAATGTTCATGTTCTCAGTAAAATACATGTAAATGTAGGAGGAAATTATTTATTGTTTGCACAGAAAATGTTAAAATGTCATATATTCTGCAGACTGGCTAGTACGTAGTACCTATACAAGCTATATCTATTTACCTGAATTTTACTTCGATTATTAAAAGAGATCTCTGTATTATTGTATACAAAATATGCCAGTTAATCTGTTGATGCCAAATAATTGACCCTCAGCCTTACATAATAAGTTACATTTGTAAAGGTCAAAACTCAGATATGTCTAATTGGCTTAATGCCAGTCTACAGAATATGGGACATTTTTAACATTTTCTGTAATAACAGTCTGAACAGTCCTTAGTTTTCTCCTATATTTGCATTAATTTGACTGAGAACAGAAGCCAAAACAGAAGATTTTTTGGAGAACAGTTTACCAGTTCCTACAGTCTGGGCTTAATGTTTTGATTTAATTTAATTTCTATGTTCCCATGTTAATTTGGCCTAAAATTTTAAGAAATGAGCCAAAATTGACATGTCTCAGAATCTTTAAATTTTGGCTTGAAATTGGCTAACAATCTGCCAGTCTCTTGAACATGGCATGATGATTATTCAGATTATATAAGATGCATCTTGACAGTTTCAATATATTTAGGTACCTATTCTCATGTAAATTTTGGCACTAGCTATATTTAGAGAGTCAGCATAGTTTTAAAATTTAGATAAATGGAGCAGTAAAATTAGGTTACTTTCACTAGAAACCTTTCTTTGAATGACGGAGGTCGCTTTTCTTTGACGGAGGTCGCTTTTCTTTGACGGAGGTCGCTTTTCTTTGACGGAGGTCGCTTTTCTTTGACGGAGGTCGCTTTTCTTTGACGGAGGTTGCTTTTCTTTGACGGAGGTCGCTTTTCTTTGACGGAGGTCGCTTTTCTTTGACGGAGGTCGCTTTTCTTTGACGGAGGTCGCTTTTCTTTGACTGAGGTCGCTTTTCTTTGACGGAGGTCGCTTTTCTTTGACGGAGGTCGCTTTTCTTTGACGGAGGTCGCTTTTCTTTGACGGAGGTCGCTTTTCTTTGACGGAGGTCGCTTTTCTTTGACGGAGGTCGCTTTTCTTTGACGGAGGTCGCTTTTCTTTGACGGAGGTCGCTTTTCTTTGACGGAGGTCGCTTTTCTTTGACGGAGGTCGCTTTTCTTTGACGGAGGTCGCTTTTCTTTGACGGAGGTCGCTTTTCTTTGACGGAGGTCGCTTTTCTTTGACGGAGGCCGCTTTTCTTTGACGGAGGTCGCTTTTCTTTGACGGAGGTCGCTTTTCTTTGACGGAGGTCGCTTTTCTTTGACGGAGGTCGCTTTTCTTTGACGGAGGTCGCTTTTCTTTGACGGAGGTCGCTTTTCTTTGACGGAGGTCGCTTTTCTTTGACGGAGGTCGCTTTTCTTTGACGGAGGTCGCTTTTCTTTGATGGAGGTCGCTTTTCTTTGATGGAGGTCGCTTTTCTTTGATGGAGGTCGCTTTTCTTTGATGGAGGTCGCTTTTCTTTGATGGAGGTCGCTTTTCTTTGATGGAGGTCGCTTTTCTTTGATGGAGGTCGCTTTTCTTTGATGGAGGTCGCTTTTCTTTGATGGAGGTCGCTTTTCTTTGACGGAGGTTGCTTTTCTTTGACGGAGGTCGCTTTTCTTTGACGGAGGTCGCTTTTCTGTGACGGAGGTCGCTTTTCTGTGACGGAGGTCGCTTTTCTGTGACGGAGGTCACTTTTCTTCCATGTTACAAACCAGTCTGCAAAACATGCACAATCAGTCTTCAAATATTCAAGTTTTGGAGCAATTCTTTCCAAAAGATTTTTAAATTTCTCTCTATAATGGCCAGAAATCTTAAAACACTCTCCAATAATTACATGTAAACATAGGGAATTGATTAAGAAATTGTCGCCAGATAATTCAGGACACTAATTTCAAGGCCATAATAGTCACCGGATAAATTTCACAACTTCATGCATCTTTTGCAGACTGGGTTACAGAGTATGTCAGTTAAAGCCAATTAATTGGCTTAAATTTCAAGAGGTCAAAATTCAGATATGTCTAATTGGCTTAAAATTTTGAATTAATTCCTATGTTCCCATGGACGCAGGAGGTGACTATTTTTTGACGCAAGGTACACACGACACTTTTTTTTCACACCTGTTACACCCCTATTTAATTATCTCGTCTATTCTTCTATTAGCAACATGTGTAGAATTTTAAGTGCACTCTCCTGTTACAACTTAAACTAATGCATTGAGTAGAAAAATAGTGCTTAAGTCATAGTTCAGAGATGGTTCCGTTATTTGATCATGATGGCCATACTTAAAAAGATGATGCTGGGTGGTTATTATATACTATATTATTCAGAGTCAAAATCCTTGCTCATTCACCAGTGTCATTGTTTTGAGTCCTTTGACCAATGAGATATTTTACAAAGTATCTCAAATGGTCAGATAATCCAAGAAACTTTGATAGATATTTGAATTTAAAGCATATTTTTCCCATATTGTCATGCTAAAACTCAATGTTTAGGACATTAAATAGAAATTTGCATAGTATGGAAGTGGCTAATATCACTCCTATTTATTTAGATAACTGGTGTTCTATCAATTATCTACCTATGTTCTTGTGTTAATTTTCATATATACACAGTGTAATCATTATTAAAAAATTATACATAGCTAACTCAAATTGTGAGTTTGTTTATGATAATCTGTATTCCTCCCTCTGGATATTGTTACTAACTAGGCTATTTTTATATATGTTCATGAATTTGTTTGTTATATATGTCAAAACTTTTGTTTTTCTTTTCAGGATTATAATTATTCAACACATTCCAAAAGGAAACTAGTTTAAGAAATTTTGTATGTATCAAACAATCAAGGATATTCAGTTCAAACTTTAACATGTCTTTAGATGATGAAGAGGACATGAATCATGATGCTATTCAATATGAAGTACCTATAAGGTAAGTTCAGCTCTTTTTTCAATCTTAAATAAAATAATTGACACAATGGAATTTACTAGAGATGCACCGATACCATATTGTTAAATGATACCAGTACCAAGTCCAATACCAGTTTTTTTAAAGTATGATATTCACAAGTGTTACTTGCTCAGTGTAATAGCTATAAATTTCATTTGTTATATTATTTTTGTTATTGCAATTAGCTAAAGTGTACCTAGTTTTGAACTACAGTGTACCTAGTTTTGAACTACAGTGTACCTAGTTTTGAACTACAGTGTACCTAGTTTTGAACTACAGTGTACCTAGTTTTGAACTACAGTGTACCTAGTTTTGAACTACAGTGTACTTAGTTTTGAACTACAGTGTACTTAGTTTTGAACTACAGTGTACCTAGTTTTGAACTACAGTGTACCTAGTTTTGAACTACAGTGTACCTAGTTTTGAACTACAGTGTACCTAGTTTTGAACTACAGTGTACCTAGATTTGAACTACAGTGTACCTAGATTTGAACTACAGTGTACCTAGATTTGAACTACAGTGTACCTAGATTTGAACTACAGTGTACCTAGATTTGAACTACAGTGTACCTAGATTTGAACTACAGTGTACCTAGATTTGAACTACAGTGTACCTAGATTTGAACTACAGTGTACCTAGATTTGAACTACAGTGTACCTAGATTTGAACTACAGTGTACCTAGATTTGAACTACAGTGTACCTAGATTTGAACTACAGTGTACCTAGATTTGAAC
>CANNZV010004893.1:0-33725 GCA_947561585.1 Caprella mutica
CTATCATTTTAATAAAGTATCAACAGTTAAAATCAATTAACAATTGAAAAAACATCAATTACTCAGTTTACTCGAATTACTTTGCTCTATCAGAGGAAATCGCGGAAATCGAGTAATTCGATCAAACTATATATATTTTGCATACATTTTGTTGTTTAAAGTTATTAAAATAGTCTCATAACTGTTTACTATCATTTTAATAAAGTATCAACAGTTAAAATCAATTAACAATTGAAAAAACATCAATTACTCAGTTTACTCGAATTACTTTGCTCTATCAGAGGAAATCGCGGAAATCGAGTAATTCGATAAAAAAACATATATATTTTGCATACATTTTGTTGTTTAAAGTTATTAAAATAGTCTCATAACTGTTTACTATCATTTCAATAAAGTATCAACAGTTAAAATCAATTAACAATTGAAAAAACATCAATTACTCAGTTTACTCGAATTACTTTGCTCTATCAGAGGAAATCGCGGAAATCGAGTAATTCGATAAAACTATATATATTTTGCATACATTTTGTTGTTTAAAGTTATTAAAATAGTCTCATAACTGTTTACTATCATTTTAATAAAGTATCAACAGTTAAAATCAATTAACAATTGAAAAAACATCAATTACTCAGTTTACTCGAATTACTTTGCTCTATCAGAGGAAATCGCGGAAATCGAGTAATTCGATAAAAAAACATATATATTTTGCATACATTTTGTTGTTTAAAGTTATTAAAATAGTCTCATAACTGTTTACTATCATTTTAATAAAGTATCAACAGTTAAAATCAATTAACAATTGAAAAAACATCAATTACTCAGTTTACTCGAATTACTTTGCTCTATCAGAGGAAATCGCGGAAATCGAGTAATTCGATAAAAAAACTTATATATTTTGCATACATTTTGTTGTTTAAAGTTATTAAAATAGTCTCATAACTGTTTACTATCATTTTAATAAAGTATCAACAGTTAAAATCAATTAACAATTGAAAAAACATCAATTACTCAGTTTACTCGAATTACTTTGCTCTATCAGAGGAAATCGCGGAAATCGAGTAATTCGATCAAACTATATATATTTTGCATACATTTTGTTGTTTAAAGTTATTAAAATAGTCTCATAACTGTTTACTATCATTTTAATAAAGTATCAACAGTTAAAATCAATTAACAATTGAAAAAACATCAATTACTCAGTTTACTCGAATTACTTTGCTCTATCAGAGGAAATCGCGGAAATCGAGTAATTCGATAAAAAAACATATATATTTTGCATACATTTTGTTGTTTAAAGTTATTAAAATAGTCTCATAACTGTTTACTATCATTTCAATAAAGTATCAACAGTTAAAATCAATTAACAATTGAAAAAACATCAATTACTCAGTTTACTCGAATTACTTTGCTCTATCAGAGGAAATCGCGGAAATCGAGTAATTCGATAAAACTATATATATTTTGCATACATTTTGTTGTTTAAAGTTATTAAAATAGTCTCATAACTGTTTACTATCATTTTAATAAAGTATCAACAGTTAAAATCAATTAACAATTGAAAAAACATCAATTACTCAGTTTACTCGAATTACTTTGCTCTATCAGAGGAAATCGCGGAAATCGAGTAATTCGATCAAACTATATATATTTTGCATACATTTTGTTGTTTAAAGTTATTAAAATAGTCTCATAACTGTTTACTATCATTTTAATAAAGTATCAACAGTTAAAATCAATTAACAATTGAAAAAACATCAATTACTCAGTTTACTCGAATTACTTTGCTCTATCAGAGGAAATCGCGGAAATCGAGTAATTCGATCAAACTATATATATTTTGCATACATTTTGTTGTTTAAAGTTATTAAAATAGTCTCATAACTGTTTACTATCATTTTAATAAAGTATCAACAGTTAAAATCAATTAACAATTGAAAAAACATCAATTACTCAGTTTACTCGAATTACTTTGCTCTATCAGAGGAAATCGCGGAAATCGAGTAATTCGATAAAAAAACATATATATTTTGCATACATTTTGTTGTTTAAAGTTATTAAAATAGTCTCATAACTGTTTACTATCATTTCAATAAAGTATCAACAGTTAAAATCAATTAACAATTGAAAAAACATCAATTACTCAGTTTACTCGAATTACTTTGCTCTATCAGAGGAAATCGCGGAAATCGAGTAATTCGATAAAACTATATATATTTTGCATACATTTCGTTGTTTAAAGTTATTAAAATAGTCTCATAACTGTTTACTATCATTTCAATAAAGTATCAACAGTTAAAATCAATTAACAATTGAAAAAACATCAATTACTCAGTTTACTCGAATTACTTTGCTCTATCAGAGGAAATCGCGGAAATCGAGTAATTCGATAAAAAAACATATATATTTTGCATACATTTTGTTGTTTAAAGTTATTAAAATAGTCTCATAACTGTTTACTATCATTTCAATAAAGTATCAACAGTTAAAATCAATTAACAATTGAAAAAACATCAATTACTCAGTTTACTCGAATTACTTTGCTCTATCAGAGGAAATCGCGGAAATCGAGTAATTCGATAAAACTATATATATTTTGCATACATTTTGTTGTTTAAAGTTATTAAAATAGTCTCATAACTGTTTACTATCATTTTAATAAAGTATCAACAGTTAAAATCAATTAACAATTGAAAAAACATCAATTACTCAGTTTACTCGAATTACTTTGCTCTATCAGAGGAAATCGCGGAAATCGAGTAATTCGATAAAAAAACATATATATTTTGCATACATTTTGTTGTTTAAAGTTATTAAAATAGTCTCATAACTGTTTACTATCATTTTAATAAAGTATCAACAGTTAAAATCAATTAACAATTGAAAAAACATCAATTACTCAGTTTACTCGAATTACTTTGCTCTATCAGAGGAAATCGCGGAAATCGAGTAATTCGATAAAAAAACATATATATTTTGCATACATTTTGTTGTTTAAAGTTATTAAAATAGTCTCATAACTGTTTACTATCATTTTAATAAAGTATCAACAGTTAAAATCAATTAACAATTGAAAAAACATCAATTAGTCAGTTTACTCGAATTACTTTGCTCTATCAGAGGAAATCGCGGAAATCGAGTAATTCGATAAAAAAACATATATATTTTGCATACATTTTGTTGTTTAAAGTTATTAAAATAGTCTCATAACTGTTTACTATCATTTTAATAAAGTATCAACAGTTAAAATCAATTAACAATTGAAAAAACATCAATTACTCAGTTTACTCGAATTACTTTGCTCTATCAGAGGAAATCGCGGAAATCGAGTAATTCGATAAAAACATATTATGCATACATTTTGTTTTTATCGTTATTAATATAGTATCCTATCATTAATTATCACATCTTAACGTGTCAACAGTTAAAAGACATTAACAATTAACGAATTACTCGGTTTACTCGAATTACTCGTTTCCGTAATTCAGCCAATTTTAATTACTCGGTTTACTCGAATTACTCGTTTCCGCAATTCAGTGTGCGCCTTCACAGACAGCAATTTTTAAGTATTGAAGATTGAGCTAAATTGGAAAGTTGATGATTGCAACAAATTTGAACCCATTCATTATAATCATGTTTTCTAAAATTGTAGAAAACATTACAACTGTTATTTGCTGTTTTTTACAATCTTTGAAAGAACACTTAACCACCTTCTTACTACGTGCGTTCGCCATCTTTGATTCATTGTTTACACTTTTCACAATCACGTGACTCAAGATTGCTGACGTCACGCGCCATCCACTTGAAAAATAATAACACACAACTGGTCTACTCCCCTAATCTTTATACTGTGATGATGCTCGCAGCTCGCCTCTCACACAGTATATAGAACTATAGTTCTATATACTGTGCCTCTCAGTTCAGACAGAGACGTGGTGAGGGGTGTAGGTATTTTTTTTTTGCGCTCCAAATCGCTTCGTTTCTGTCTGAAATATTTGCCATGTAATATTAGTTTAAACAGAGCGAATGCATACTATGAATCTACTTTCCTCAGATAAAAAATATATATTCAACAATTCTTCTTAATATTTGAAGTGAGAAATACAGGTAGACCACATCTTTATTACACAAAATTAATAAAGAATTTAAAGAGTTATTAGTAGAGCCCGGTTTCCTAGTTCTAACGAAAGTAGTCGAAATAGCGCTTTAAAAAAGTTTGTATAGCTCTAAAAAAGAGTTTTAAAGTCGGTGAAAAAGTCCTTATAATAGCCGAGTGTGTCCTAAAATTGACTTATTTCCTTTCTTTTATCAACATTATAGAAAATTTTAGAAGAAAATTCAACAATAACTATGCCTTTCTTTTTAATTTGTTAATAGCTGATTTAAAATTATTATTCACAGAACTAACGCAACAATTAATGGCAAATGTGTACGTATTATATCGTATATATAAGACTATGAGTTTAATGAATAGTAAATAATATCCATGTTTCTCAATTTATACGTAGGTTTTATTTTACAAGAAACTAACAAGAAGAAAAAAACTAAACTAAATTTATCCAAAAACTATGTTGTCTAAGTCACAACCAACTAAGAGAAACAAAGACACTCACATAGAACAGCACAAACCAAATGCAAAAACAGTAACAATAATTCTTAATATAATGACTTGATAACTTTTTAATTAATGAAACGACAATTAAACTTCATTGCGAGAAATTACCAACATTTATTTCAATGACATTTACAGCTGTTATGCTTAGTCTCTTATCGCTTAAAATCATTTTTAATTTTGAAAAGCATATTTCAACTTTAAAAGTTTCGGGTTGTTTCACTTTGGGTTGTTTTGGTTTTTACAACTTGAGCACTCAATTAACTATCACGTTCATAAATGAGTGTGTTCAAAGTAACTTCTTTACGGAAAGAGCGAAATTAACCGGTAACAATATATAATTACCATATATTTATTTTATTGGCCATATCTTCATTCTTCACGTATCATTCTATTTATTTAAGAAAACTACATAATATTATACTGTATCGAGTAGTGATTTATTCATTGTTCAATTCAGTTTAATTTACCAATAATTATGTTCGTACGTTTTCTATGGAATATTCCTATAGAAAATGTGAATGAAATGGCACACTAATTTAAATGTCTCTTGCATGTATAATTTATCAATTATATAATAATCTGTTACAAATATATTTCGCACGTAAAGGATGGTTTATCACAGTTTTTATAGTCGTTTATACCATAATTACTAATTTTATCTTTTAATTTCTAGTCAAAATAGCGTTTATGCTATAAACGCTATAAAAATTTATTTTTATGGTCAAAATAGCGTTTATAGCATAAGAACTGGAAATCCGGGCTCTGGTTATTACCTTCGCAGAATGCGGAAAGGTTATATTTTACACGGCATTTGTCATCTTGTTATTCGCTTAACTGAAAAAGTATTCTACCAAATGTACTGAAATTTAACTGGACCATTGGTCATTGCGCATGAACCATCTGGAAGAATTTTGGAAGTGATCCGGTCAAAGATCAAGGTCATTTATAACTTAAAGTATTTAACCATATTGCATGAAACTTGGTGTGACGATTGGTCAATGTAAGGGAACCATTTGGTTATAGTTTGGGAGAGATCGGGTCAAAGATCAATGCCATTTATAACTCAATTATTTAACCAAAATGACTGAAACTTAGTGGGACGATCAGGTAATGTCCAGAAACCATTTGGTAGGATTTTGGAATCGATTTGGTCAAAGATCAAGGTCATTCATCACTCAATAACTCAAAAAGAAATCAACCATATTGCATGAAACTTGGAGGGACGATTGGTCAATATACAGGAACCAGTTTATTGAATATTTGGAAACGAACGGGTCAAATCTAGAGGTGAAGGTCATTTATAAGCGTGGGCGATAGTATGCGTTCTACAGAGTGTACCTAATCTAGTTGCAAATGATAATACGATTGATGTATGGCTCACGTTATTATATAATTGTAACTCCTCAAACATTTCAATAATGAAAAGATATATTAAAATTATGAAAGCTTTGTTATAATAGTGTACAGTAGAGAATGAAATAAACGGTGACCGGAGAATTCGCCGTCGGAATTTTCGTCGTTATAGGAACATTCGCCGTGAGGAATATTTATACAATTTTTAATTAATATTATAACTGAATATATTTATTTCTATGTATGTTAATAACTATATGGAAATAAAATTAATAATAATATATGACTAAACATATTATATTCCTATTTATTCCTCATATTACGTTACAATCGCAGCAACAAAGATTTTTTGGATTCTAAAATAGAAATGAATGGAATGGAGAGATCATATACGCTCACAAGGGAGAAATTTTAAATGTAGCATTCTTATCAGTGTACTACCTTGAAATATTTGTGACATGCACAATAATTCAGATTTCAGGAAGTTAATCAGACCAGGTGTAGACAAATATTTATTGAAATATTTCCTTATAATTAATAACAAAAAAAAATAAAACTTTAAATTTCAAGTATCGGCACTGCCGACCAATATTCGCTGCGGCACACCGGACAATATAGAGAATTTTTTTCTAGTGTTTTGAAGCATTGTGCACAGATAACTTTGCGGCCGCAGGGAAAAAAGGCGAGATGTATCGGCTTCTCAAAGCAAATTACGCAGTAACCTGTTTGCAATAGTAAAAAATATAACTGCATAATAGGAAAGAATTATTAAGTAATTAAAAATCTTTATTATAATTATGAATATCGACTATAATTTCAACATATTAAATTTTAATCAAATAAAAGAAAAATATTTACCATGGGCACCGATTCTCCCTGCAGACCGTGATGGACCTTGAAAAATAATTACGAATTTTAAATAAGTTTGGTATTAGTTTTATATTTTTCTGTTTTCACGTTCTTATACCAAACATAATCTTCATTATATTATTTTCTTTGAACAACATAATTTTTATAAGAACAAAATATTCAAGATTAGTACTGCTATTTAGCATTGCAGAATGAAAATATTGGATATAGAATAAACTCGAAATTAAATACATACCAGCATGCGAAGACGAAGTACCAGGCACTACCCAGGGAGAAAATTATAGGGGGGACATAGAAGATTATGGTTAACAGACATTATGGGGGGCTAGATCTTACATAATTATAGATAAAATTCGATAAATATCATCCATTGGCAAAAAATCCTATAATCATCTATAATCACCCTAATATTTCCCAACCATGATGTATAGTAGATTATATCAACCAATATCTCCGACAATTTTCTGATAATGTTCCTTATATGAACTTCTATGAACGAACCATCTTAAATCTACGAAGATTTTCTGATAATAATCCTACTATGAATTTGAATGGCTGTAACATCTTAAATCTGCGAAGATTTTCTGATAATAATCCTACTATGAATTTGAATGGCTGTAACATCTTAAATCTTCAAAGATTTTCTGATGATATTCCTTATATAAACTTCTATGGCTGATCCATCTTAAATCTCCGGAGATTTTCTGATGATATTCCTTATATGAACTTCTATGACTGAACCATCTTAAATCTGCGAAGATTTTCTGATGTTATTCTTTATTTAAACTTCTATGGCTGATCCATCTTAAATCTTCGAAGATTTTCTTATGATATTCCTTATATGAACTTCTATAGCTGATCCATCTTAAATCTTAGAAGATTTTCCTATGATATTCCTTATATGAACTTCTATGGCTGATCCATCTTAAATCTTCGAAGATTTTCTTATGATATTCCTTATATGAACTTCTATGGCTGATCCATCTTAAATCTTCGAAGATTTTCTTATGATATTGCTTATATGAACTTCTATTGCTGATCCATCTTAAATCTTCGAAAATTTTCTTATGATATTGCTTATATGAACTTCTATTGCTGATCCATCTTAAATCTTCGAAGATTTTCTTATGATATTCCTTATATGAACTTCTATGGCTGATCCATCTTAAATCTTCGAAGATTTTCTTACGATATTGCTTATATGAACTTCTATGGCTGATCCATCTTAAATCTGCGAAGATTTTCTGATAATATTCCTTATATGAACTTCTATGGCTGATCCATCTTAAATCTTCGAAGATTTTCTGATGTTATTCTTTATATGAACTTCTATGGCTAAACCATCTTTAATCTTCGAAGATTTTCTTATGATATTCCTTATATGAACTTCTATGGCTGATCCATCTTAAATCTGCGAAGATTTTCTGATAATATTCCTTATATGAACTTCTATGGCTGACACATCTTAAATTTTCGAAGATTTTCTGATGATATTCCTTATATGAACTTCTATGACTGAACCATCTTTAGTCTCCGAAGATTTTCTCAGACAGAAAGTTAATAATAGTTACCCCATAAAATAATAATTATTACATTTTCTATTATTACAGTTAATTATGACAGTTGAGTCTGTCCCAGTACCTACGCTTGTCAACTTGCTGTCAGTAAGGTGAAGAAGTGGAAGAGAACCTGGTTGTTGTGTCTGTATATATTGTTAAAATATGTTGTCTCATTTTTTAATTAGACCTTTATATTTTTTGTTTTCCTATATTGTTATGAAATTGTGATCAGCCCAGGTAATAAAGAAAGAATGTCCAAACTTGCAATTTTTATGGCGAGTTTGTGACAATTATTTTGAGTCCTTCAATCGCAAATGGCGAGAAATATCTAATTTTCTCCTATGCTACAATGTTATTTTGGAGAAAATTTATGATAATTTGATCATTTGCACAAATGATCAAATTAAAGACAAATGGAGAGTTTATGAGTCATAATATTTTACTAGGTGATCAGCTGAACTTCAAAAAACTATCTTGCCACTTTTTGACTGAATTCCACACCTTTTTTAAAGTTTCCAGGCAGAACGGAATAACCATCTTGGTTATCCAACAGCTTTAGGTGGTCTTTGGTTCAAAGCAACCAAAATCGAATAGAAGAAAAAGAAATTATTCACTTCGGTAACTAGATACTACTACCTAAACCTAGGTAGGCTTGTGTGTCTATTAATCAATGAATCAAGGAAAGATGTCAAAGAACAGTACCTAAGTCAGTAACTAGGTATCAGTATTATCACTAGGGTGAAGTAGGTAAATTGCGGCACCCTAATCAACTGCGGCCTCTAACAACAGAAACATCATAGCTTCAAAACACTCGTTAAAAACTTAAATTAATAAATTATAGCCTGCATTGCGCTTATTTTGATAGTTATGCAACATTTTAATGTAATTTAAAAGAATCTCATGAGAGGGCCGCAATTAAAAATTGAAGTGCCGCAATTTACCTGCGTGACCCTATTATGCTAGCTATATAAATATTATGTTTCAAAGTGTAGACATATTCACCAGGGTGACCGGACGTTTCGTTCCTGAACGTTTCGTATTCGGACGTTTTGTACCCGGACGTTTCGTTACTAGGACGTTTTGTTACCAGGACGATTCGTTACCATTTTTTTAAGAAATGGAAACTATTTTTTATCAGACAATTTTATTTTAGACTACAATTTTATACCCATGCATTATAAATTTTTACTACTTTAAAAAAATGTCTACTTTTTAAACATATTTTTTATTCGTTTAGTTATACACTGATTTTAATCAGATGTATTAAAATTAATAATCATTACTTAATTTCTTTGATTAGAAAAGCTGGAAGGGAAAATATCATGGATACCAATCGATAGAGAAGTTAAAAAACAATAATTCTATTTTTTTTTTGTGTTGTAATTGTGAATCCTCTTTATCAATTTATTTTATCAACAGAAATCTACATTGGATAAGATCTCTGGGGCACACACAATGGAGACAACAAGGATGATTATGAAGAGGTTGTTCTCGCCATCTTTGGCTATGAGTTTTTCGCTCACTAGTCTTGGGGAGAAGAGAGTCAAGTCCAAGAATAGCTTCAAGGATCATCCTATAGCGACTCCAATAGTTGGTACTATTTTATACATAGACGCATCGTATCAAACTAATTGAAAATTTTAGCTAAATCTTGGAGCATAACAGAGGCTCTATCCTGAATAGTGATTTTCATTCATTTACAATTCTTGACAAGATTTATATTTTATTATACAGAACTATCCTTCACATAAAGATTAATTAAATTTGCCTTCAGTAATGAGGGTAAAAATAGTGGATAACAATTTTTTTCGCAGCTCGTTGAATATCACCATAAAATTCTTCCAATCCCCGTATTTATTAAAGAAAGTTTATCTTTCTTATTTTCACAGATTCAATACTGAAGAAACAGGATTGCTCGAGAGTAAAGGTGCTCTCCTGTGCCAGAGATATTCTAAAAGGCGTGAGGGACTGGGAAGGAGGTAGGAGACGAAAACCTAAAGTTCCATCCTCTGTTCCATCTCCATCACCATCGGTTCAATCCCCTCCACCCTCAACCCTCAGTTCAACTCCCTCAACCCTCAGTTCAACTCCCTCCAACCTCGGTTCAACTTCCTCCACCCTCTGTTCAACTCCCTCCACCCTCTGTTTAATCCATTCTACCCTCAATTCAATCACTCCTCTCCCTCCCTTCCTCAGTTCAATCCCCTCTACCCTCAATTCAATCCAATATCTTTTTAGTATTGATTGTGTATTCGTAGAAGTTCTATGTATTTTCTTATTAAAGAATGAGTTAAGATAAACCAATATTTCACTGTCCTTTGTACTTCATTTAATAATGCTGGGCTCTAATATTTAAATATGTTGATAAGGCTTTAAAATAGTTATGTTTAGCTGTTAGTAAATGACGTGGTTATTTGAAACAGTTTGTTCCAGATGATCATGAATTTTGTTTTTATCGTAAATGATAATTGAATTTTTATTTTCTCAAATGTTATAACAAGTAAAAACCGTTCATAACAAATAGTAGATGTTGGTTTGACCAAGAAATTGTCATCTGTGGTAATGGTCTTCATCGGATAATTACGATGATCTTCAGAGGTGAATCCTTTGATATATGATAGATTATAGGTAGGAAATTATATCAAAACTTCCTTCAAATCAACTCCTATAATCATGGGTGAAGTTATCAGATATTATGTTGGAAGCTATATCCGTTAGTTTCTCGGATAATAACGGAGATCTTCGGGGGTAAACCCTTTGATATATGGTAGATTATAGGATGCAAATTATCTGAAAACTCCATATGTATAATATACTATGATCTTCTTTAATTATAGGTGAGATAATCAGATATTATGGGAGATACCCCCCTTTAATTATAAGAGTGAAGCACCCCCAATTCTCTTCTATGATTATGGTAGAAATACTCCTTTAATCTCCCAAAATCTTCGATGATTATGGGTGAAATTATCTGATAGTATAGGAGATTCCCCCCTTTAATTATAAGAGTGAAGCACCCCCAATTCTCTTCTATGGTTATGGTAGAAAGACTCCTTTAATCTCCCAAAATCTTCTATGATTATGGGTGAAATCATCTGATAGTATAGGAGATTCCCCCTTTTAGTTATAGGAGTGAACATGGTAGAAAACTTGGACATAAGCACCCCCAATTCTCTTCTATGATTATGGTAGAAAGACTCCTTTAATCTCCCAAAATTTTCAATGATTATGGGTTAAATCATCTGATGGTATAGGAGATTCCCCCCTTTAATTATAGGAGTGAACATGGTGGCAAACTTGGACATAAGCACCCCCAATTCTCTTCTATGATTATGGTAGAAATGTTCCCCCTATAATTTTCTCCCTGGGTAATGGAAAAAATGATGTTGAAACACAGAGATTAGATAAGACAACGCTCTTTTACGTTAGGTATTAGGAAGTAAAGTACTCTAGTAAATATATAAAGTGATACCCAGAGGGTGTCACTTAAATGCATATAATATTATGCAAATTAGTAAATGCATGAGCATATTGTTAAATGCATATGCATATTTATAATTGCATATGCATCTTCATAAATGCATATGCGAATCGAATAAGAATTTGCGTTTTAAAAAAGCATATGCAACACTACTCAAGTGACGATCATTACTGATAACAAAGTTTTATCTACTGTATATTATGTTTATCAGTTTATAGTCATAAGTCAGTGGGCAGTTTTAGAGTGTGAAGTGAAATTATTGATGTGGAAGTGCTGGTAAGTATTTTCTAATATTGATAACTAATTCTACATGCAAACAACAACATACCAGATATTCAGACTCTCGGTATCGCGTTTTGGCTGAATAGAACTATACCTTTTCCAATTGAAGTTCCTCCAAATGAAATAACATTTCATCAAAGTGAAATATCATTTCATCAAAGTGAAATATCATTTCATCAAAGTGAAATATCATTTCATCAAAGTGAAATATCATTTCATCAAAGTGAAATATCATTTCATCAAAGTAAAATATCATTTCATCAAAGTGAAATATCACTTCATCAAAGTGAAATATCATTTCATCAAAGTGAAATATCATTTCATCAAAGTGAAATATCACTTCATCAAAGTGAAATATCATTTCATCAAAGTGAAATATCATTTCATCAAAGTGAAATATCATTTCATCAAAGTGAAATATCATTTCATCAAAGTGAAATATCATTTCATCAAAGTGAAATATCATTTCATCAAAGTGAAATATCATTTCATCAAAGTGAAATATCATTTCATCAAAGTGAAATATCATTTCATCAAAGTGAAATATCATTTCATCAAAGTGAAATATCATTTCATCAAAGTGAAATATCATTTCATCAAAGTGAAATATCATTTCATCAAAGTGAAATATCATTTCATCAAAGTGAAATATCATTTCATCAAAGTGAAATATCATTTCATCAAAGTGAAATATCATTTCATCAAAGTGAAATATAATTTCATCAAAGTGAAATATCATTTCATCAAAGTGAAATATCATTTCATCAAAGTGAAATATCATTTCATCAAAGTGAAATATCATTTCATCAAAGTGAAATATCATTTCATCAAAGTGAAATATCATTTCATCAAAGTGAAATATAATTTCATCAAAGTGAAATATCACTTCATCAAAGTGAAATATCATTTCATCAAAGTGAAATATCATTCATCAAAGTGAAATATCATTTCATCAAAGTGAAATATCATTTCATCAAAGTGAAATATCATTTCATCAAAGTGAAATATCATTTCATCAAAGTGAAATATCATTTCATCAAAGTGAAATATCATTTCATCAAAGTGAAATATCACTTCTTCAAAGTGAAATATAATTTCATCAAAGTGAAAAAACACTTCATCAAAGTGAAAAAACATTTCATCAAAGTGAAAAAACATTTCATCAAAGTGAAAAAACATTTCATCAAAGTGAAAAAACACTTCATCAAAGTGAAAAAACATTTCATCAAAGTGAAAAAACATTTCATCAAAGTGAAAAAACATTTCATCAAAGTGAAAAAACATTTCATCAAAGTGAAATATAATTTCATCAAAGTGAAAAAACACTTCATCAAAGTGAAAAAACATTTCATCAAAGTGAAAAAACATTTCATCAAAGTGAAAAAACATCTCATCAAAGTGAAATAACAATTCCTCCAAATGAAATATCATTTCAGCAGAATAAAAATCGAATCAATACGCAGTCAATTAAATTTATTACGTGAAATTTATTTACATGAAATTTATTAACATGAAATTTATTTACATGAAATTTATTCACATAAAAATTTATTTACATGAAATTTATTTGCATATAAATTTAGGTTCTAGGTATATTCCACCCCTGTAAATTCCACCGCAGTATATTGCACCCCAGGTATATTTCACCCCTGTGACAATGCTCATTTGGGTGCCAATAAAAATTCAAAGATTTTATTTTTAGATTGCCATTAGTTAAATAATTCGTACCGATGAAAAAATAACTCAGACGATATCCTAAGACATTTTGGACAATATTTAGAGGTAGCTCAAGTCAATTGAAATTTTATCCTAATAAAATTATAAATATTCTAAATATGGTAGTTTTTTTCAAAGTTTACGTGTTGAAAAAGTTAACATTAATACCTTTCTAACATGAAACTGAACATGTAGTACTCCCACAACAATGGTTGGATGAGGTGTGGAAAGAATCGACAAGCAGAGACAACCATTCAATGTTTTCGCTCTTTGCCAATAAGTTGCTGTTTTGGATTCTAGGACCAAATTCCAATCAAAAAAATATTAGTTAAAAAAGCATGTAAAAAAAGCCTTCGGCCAAAAACCACCACTTTTACAAGAAATTAAAATTCCAAATTCCAAATGAAATAAATATAGCAATAAATACTATATGATATCATCTTACAATTAATATCGCTGTTGTGTTGGCGATAGGGAAGAAAATCAGCTTGAGATTGAAAATCTAAATACCTCAACTGATAAATGCGTTCACATAACCTTTCTTTCTGCTGTTTTGTCACATGTGTAGTGAAAAATTAAATTTTTGTGATTAGCCAGCAAAATGTATAATTCGATACAGTGAAATGCAAGTTACCTAGCATTACATATAATATTAATAAATGACTAATATTAATAACTAAACAAACCTAACCCGTAAAGTGGGGTGGAATTTACCGAGGTGGAATATACCTATGATGCAATATACCGGGGTGGAATTTAGGGGTGGAATATACCGGTCACCATAAATCTATTTACGTGAAATTTATTTGCATGAAATTTATTTACATGAAATTTATTTACATGAAATTTATTTACATGAAATTTATTCACATGAAATTTATTTACAGGAATTTATTTTCATTTAGTCTTCTTTGTATCAATTAACTGCATAATATTTTTTTTATATGTATTTAATTTTACATATTTTTCAAATTTACTTATATACTACCCTATTAATTTTAGTGGGGTATTAATAGTAAAAGTAAAAATATGTAAAATAATAATAAATTAAATATATGAAAAATATATCAAAAATAATTACTAAAGAAATTAATGAAAAATTATGTAACAATTCTATTTGAATTTTTTTCATGTAAACAAATTTTATATACATTTTTTTTATGTAAATGAATTTCATGTAAATAAATTTCATGTAAATAAATTTCATGTGAATAAATTTCATGTGAATAAATTTCGTGCAAATAAATTTCATGTAAATAAATTTCATGTTAATAAATTTCATGTAAATAAAATTTCGCGTAATAAATTTAATTGACTGCGTATTGATTCGATTGTTATTCTGCTGAAATGATAGTTCATTTGGAGGAATTGTTATTTCACTTTGATGAAATGTTTTTTCACTTTGATGAAATTCTATTTTACTTTGATGAAATGATATTTTACTTTGATGAAATGATATTTCACTTTGATGAAATGATATTTCACTTTGATGAAATGATATTTCACTTTGATGAAATGATATTTCACTTTGATGAAATGATATTTCACTTTGATGAAATGATATTTCACTTTGATGAAATGATATTTCACTTTGATGAAATGATATTTCACTTTGATGAAATGATATTTCACTTTGATGAAATGATATTTCACTTTGATGAAATGATATTTCACTTTGATGAAATGATATTTCACTTTGATGAAATGATATTTCACTTTGATGAAATGATATTTCACTTTGATGAAATTATATTTCACTTTGATGAAATGATATTTCACTTTGATGAAATGATATTTCACTTTGATGAAATGATATTTCACTTTGATGAAATGATATTTCACTTTGATGAAATGATATTTCACTTTGATGAAGTGATATTTCACTTTGATGAAATGATATTTCACTTTGATGAAATGATATTTCACTTTGATGAAATGATATTTCACTTTGATGAAGTGATATTTCACTTTGATGAAATGATATTTCACTTTGATGAAATGATATTTTACTTTGATGAAATGATATTTCACTTTGATGAAATGATATTTCACTTTGATGAAATGATATTTCACTTTGATGAAATGATATTTCACTTTGATGAAATGATATTTCACTTTGATGAAATGATATTTCACTTTGATGAAGTGATATTTTACTTTGATGAAATGATATTTCACTTTGATGAAATTCTATTTTACTTTGATGAAATGATATTTCACTTTGATGAAATGATATTTCACTTTGATGAAGTGATATTTCACTTTGATGAAATGATATTTCACTTTGATGAAATGATATTTCACTTTGATGAAGTGATATTTCACTTTGATCAAATGTTTTTTCATTTGGAGGAACTTCAATTGGAAAAGGTATAGTCAGCAAAAAACTAACCGCATTTGCAACGGGATATTTTGTTCCAGTTAAGGACATTAATTGTCCCCTTTTATTTCCATACTGTCAACCAATTGTTATGTTTCATTTTTGGCGGGAAATCACAAAGTTAAGTTACAATTTAGGTTCCCCATCATTAGACCTCCACCCTATTCTTCATTTCTCTTATATTTCAACATTTCAAAAAGTTTTGGGCAGTTACAATTTAGGTTCCCCATCATCATCCCCTATCCTTAATTTCTCTCATCTTAAACATTTCAAAAAGTTAGTGCTGATATATATCGTTGAACTGTATAAGTGTATATTCCACCCCGATAAATTCCATCCAGGTAAATATGTCCCCGGTATATTCCACCCAGGTAAATATCACCCCGATATATTCCACCCTGGTAAATTCCACCCCGGTAAATTCCACCCGGTATATTCCACCCCGGTATATTCCACCCAGGTAAATATCACCCCGATATATTCCACCCTGGTAAATTCCATCCCGGTAAATTCCACCCGGTATATTCCACCCCGGTAAATTCCACCCTGGTATATTCCACCCAGGTAAATATCACCCCGGTATATTCCACCCCAGTAAATTCCACCCTGGTATATTCCACCCAAGTAAATTCCACCCCGGTATATTCCACCCTGGTAAATTCCACCCCGAACATTCCACCCCAGTATATTCCACCCCGGCAAATTCCACCCCGGTATATTCCACCCCGGTAAATTCCACCCCGGTATATTCTGCCCCGATATATTCCACCGGTATATTCCACCCCGGTAAATTCCACCTCGGTATATTCCACCCCAGTAAATTCCACCCCGGTAAACTCCACCCCGATATATTCCACCCCGGTATATTCCACTCCACGTGCATGGACATTTCGTCTACGGACATTTTGTCCACGGACATTTCGTCCACGGACATTTCGTCCAACGGACATTTCGTCCACGGACATTGCGTCCACGGCCATTTCGTCCAACGGACATTTCGTCCACGGACATTTCGTCCAACGGACATTTCGTCCACGAAATGCTTTATTTTGTATTAGCAATATAAAAGTAGAAAACACCTATTTATGATGGTCTTTGCCTTAATTCTTACCGTAACCTTCTTCTTCTGCTACTACTGGGCAGCAATAGGAGGTTGTATATTGCCAAAAAAAAACACTTGCCTAAACACCGGAACGTACCAAAACGGACCAGAACGAATCAAAACGTACCGGAACGGAGGCAAATATGAATGTTAGAGAACTGTTTTCATCATTTTAAATGCTCAATGAGGTTATATATTGCCAAAGAACACTTGCATGAACACCGGAACGGACCAAAATGAACCAAAACGGACCGGAACGGACCGAAACAGAGTCAAATATTGATGCTAAAATACTGTTTGCATCATTAAAATGCTTATGGAGGTTATTAAAGAATGAATAGTTGCATTAAAATATAAAAAGCTTAATAAAGAAAAACGTACTTATTACAAAAGTACAAACGTACTTATTACGTAAGTACAAACGTACTTATTACATAGGTACAAACGTACTTATTACAAAAGTACAAACGTACTTATTACATAGGTACAAACGTACTTATTACAAAAGTACAAACGTACTTATTACGTAAGTACAAACGTACTTATTACATAGGTACAAACGTACTTATTACAAAAGTACAAACGTACTTATTACGTAAGTACAAACTTACTTACTACATAAGTACAAACGTACTTGTTACATGAGTACAAACGTACTTAATACATAAGTACAAACGTACTTATTACATAAGTACAAACGTACTTGTTACATAAGTACAAACGTACTTATTAAGTTATTATATAAGTATTGAATGAATAAATTATATTATTGTGAATGATTGAATTATATTATTGTGAATGAATAAATTATATTATTTTGAATGAATGAATTATTTTACTTTGGATTAATTATAGTATTTCGGATTTTAGATTGAAATATTATATTTTGAAAGAATATAATTATATTACATTATTTGAGATTTATTTAAATCATTTTGAAATAATTTAGATTATATCATTTTCGATTATATTTTATTATTTTGGATTAATTTTATTATTTTGGATTAAATTTTATTATTATTTTTTTTATTATATCTGATTACATTATATATTTAGATTCAATAATATTATTTTGGACTAAATTATATTACTTTTGATTCTATTGTATAATTTTAGATTAAATTATAGTATATCGTTATCAATAATATTATTTTGTATTGAAATAATATATTTTTATTGAATTCTTCATGTTATTTTGCATGAATAACTTGATTAATAAATAGGTAGACGTTGCTTCAGAAGTGTTACAGAAGTTTTATAAATAAGAAATAAAATAAGGTACAAATTATTTCAATTTCAATACAAAGATTTCAATCTTTGTAGTTATGACGGTATACTCGCAAATGAGTGATAAATATATAATTACTAGGTAAATTGACATTCCCTAGATAATATTTTCTCTAGAATAAACTCAGAGTTATTGGACAGTTTCATATTTTCGGACACCTAGGAAAAAAATACGTATGATGATAATTAAAACGACGAATTAAAAAATAATTAATAGATATTTTTTTTCTTATGTATACAAAAATGAAGAACCGCTTGTCTGATAATTCAATTAACAGATGAGAATAGACAGATAATAATTAACGGATAGGAATAGACAGATAATAATTAACGGATAGGAATAGACAGATAATAATTAACGGATAGGAATAGACAGATAATAATTAACGGATAGGAATAGACAGATAATAATTAACGGATAGGAATAGACAGATAATAATTAACGGATAGGAATAGACAGATAAGAATTAACGGATAGGAATAGACAGATAATAATTAAAGGAAAGGAATAGATAGATAATAATTAACGGAAAGGTTAGACAGATAATAATTAACGGAAAGGAATAGACAGATAATAATTAATGGATAGGAATAGACAGATAATAATTAAAGGAAAGGAATAGATAGATAATAATTAACGGAAAGGTTAGACAGATAAGAATTAACGGAAAGGAATAGACAGATAATAATTAACGGATAGGAATAGACAGATAATTATTAACGGATAGGAATAGACAGATAATAATTAACGGATAGGAATAGACAGATAATAATTAACGGATAGGAATAGACAGATAATAATTAACGGATAGGAATAGACAGATAATAATTAACGGATAGGAATAAACAGATAATAATTAACGGATAGGAATAGACAGATAATAATTAACGGATAGGAATAGACAGATAAGAATTAACGGAAAGGAATAGACATATAAGAATTAACGGAAAGGAATAGACAGATAAGAATAGACAGATAATAATTAACGGATAGGAATAGACAGATAAGAATTAACGGATAGGAATAGACAGATAAGAATTAACGGATAGGAATAGACAGATAATAATTAACGGATAGGAATAGACAGATAATAATTAACGGATAGGAATAGACAGATAATAAATAACGGATAGGAATAGACAGATAATAATTAACGGATAGGAATAGACAGATAAGAATTAACGGAAAGGAATAGACAGATAAGAATTAACGGAAAGGAATAGACAGATAAGAATTAACGGATAGGAATAGACATATAAGAATTAACGGATAGGAATAGACATATAAGAGTTAACGGATAGGAATAGACATATAAGAATTAACGGATAGGAATAGACATATAAGAGTTAACGGATAGGAATAGACAGATAAGAATTAACGGAAAGGAATAGACAGATAAGAATTAACGGAAAGGAATAGACAGATAATAATTATCGGAAAGGAATAGACAGATAATAATTAACGGATAGGAATAGACAGATAAGAATTAATGGAAAGGAATAGACAGATAATAATTAACGGATAGGAATAGACAGATAAGAATTAACGGAAAGGAATAGACAGATAAGAATTAACGGAAAGGAATAGACATATAAGAATTAACGGATAGGAATAGACATATAAGAATTAACGGATAGGAATAGACAGATAATAATTAACGGATAGGAATAGACAGATAAAAATACGCAGTCACAACCAGTGCTCGTATCGTGGCCCGACAGTTGGGCCCCGACAATTGGGCCCCATGACAATTGGGCCCACGACAATTGGGCCCCGTGACAATTATATTGTTTTTCAATTTTTTTCAGAGTTTACTGTATTAACTTAATTACAGACCCTTGCTACTGTAATAACTAAGTTTGTGATAATATGCGATTTGTATAAAAATATAGTCTTGAGCATATTTAAAATAAAGAATATTCCTTGCATGATAAAAATATTCTCGTTATGTAAAATAATTTTTTTATTTATTAAAACAGTTTCTTTTCAGGAATAAATGCTATTATTCTATTTAACTACAATGATTTTCTGTTCTGAGATAGGTCATGAAAGCAAGAAATTTACTAGTTACAGTACCTCTATATTGAAATAGTAAATGAGTTAGGATTTAGCAAATAGAAAATAACCCGGGCAAGAAGGTTTTATGCCTGGGATATTCCCTTAATATCTACAATATTCCCTCCTAATCTGCACTCACAGTTTGATGAAGAAGGGATATTCCTGTAACAATAATATTGGATAGTATTCAAATTCTTATACGAGGGAATATTCCAGGAATATTGGAGAGTTACAGTATTCGGTCAGATATCATCCTAGGATATTCAGGGAATATCATATTTCTATAGTATTCCATGCGAAACAAATTGGAATATTCTTGGAATATATATTTTTGATAGTATTCCATTCTGAATATCCCATAAATATTCCAAGAATTATCAAGCTAGTTACGTATAATAGTATTCCCAAAAAATAAAACGAAGGAATATCCCTGGAACATTTGGGATCTACAGTATTCTTAGTGAAACAATGACGGAATGTAACAGGAATCGAATGAAAAAATTTACTTCCTGTAATACTTTTGAATATCCCTGGAACTATTTCAATATTTTTGATAAGGAATATATCCCATTGGGTAATATGAAGGAATGTTTCTGGAAGAAGGGAAATTTAAAGTATGTATTTCAAACAACAAAGGAATGTCAATTGAATCGAACGATGATTTTTTCTATTTCCATAGAATTTGGTTGTCTAATTTGAAAACTAAGAAACGTGGGTTTGTAAGATGAACTGTTGTAAATTAGATTTCATATGTTCTCTTCTAATTTTTATGATCTATATAATTTTTAACGCTACTTGTAGTTTTAGAAGATAGCGCAAGAGTTAAGCTCTTCAACTATGTCTATGTGGTGTTAGGTTTCCGTGTTAGGTATGTCTTCCATTTTCATTTTCCATTCATACAAAACTCTTTCACAGAGCTTTTCTGCATCCATGAGCATTGTCACTGACTTCTGATGAGACTTCTAAAATTCACTTTCCTTTCTGGTTGCTTCTTCCAGTCTCTTGTATTTCAAAACGTCATCGATATGGCATTTTGTTCTTAAGCAGATACTAAACCACAAAGTGAATTAAAAATTTCGATCTAAATGAATAGAGTTTTTCTGTTGAGCAAATTAAATGCTGGCTCCCTATTAGAAATTAGTAGTACCTACAAAAATTAATTATTTCGTTTTTATGAAATCCGAAACTAGTAAAAGTTGCGAATCAGGTACCCAGAAGAATTTTTATCCAATTTAGTTTTCGCCTTGCAGCAGTGCAGTGCAGACGTTATAGACGGGCTATAAGAGACAGTAGTTAAGTTAGTGTCAATTCAAGAAAAAAAGAAGTTAGTATTGTGATTGCAAATGTTTAACGAATGTATCTCTCAACTATTTTAAATTTTTGTTTAAAGTTAAATATTTATATGTGGTGATAACGGAATAAGAGTAGGGTCAAGTAGGTAAATTGCGGTACACTAACTAACTGCGGCCTCTAACAACATACACATCATAGCTTCAAAACACACGTTAAATACTTAGATTAACAAATTATAGCATGCACTAAGCTTCTTTTGATAGCTATGCAACATTTTAATGTTATTTCGGTTCAGAATGTTTTTAGACTCTCTTGAGAAGAACGCAATTAAAAATTAAAGTGCCGTAATATACCTGCGTGACCCTACTTAACCTAGCTATCTTTACCGTACCATTTTAGTTTGTAGGCCTATAACTATTCATATGTATACTTAGTTTATACTTTGATTGTAAATGGATTCACTATGTTAATTTATATTATGAAATGTTTATTAATATTTAGCTATAACCTAGGTTAAACAATACACATTCTCTAGCCTCTGTAAGTGAAATATAAAATTTCATAAAATTATTTCTTCAGTGACCTGTTCTTTAACTGATTAGAGTTTAATAGTAAAATTTTAAAAGTGCCAATAATGGTTTTCAGTGTTAATAATATTCATAGTAGCTTTTCTTCGTTAATTCTTGTTTTACTTATATATTTTTTTTTTACCCATATTGTTTCTCAAAACTTTTTTCTTATCTAAATCTGTATTCCCTTTAAGATCTACTTTTTCCTCTTTTAAAATTTGAAAGAATAATTTCACTTAGGTTTTTATTTAATTTATGGATTAACTAATTGAATACAGGTTATTGATAAATGATGACTAATTATTTTATTTCTCCGTAGGTACTACTATCACAGTTTCTGGCAATATGGTTGGCTAAGAAGTTACAAATCTAGAGACATGTCCTCTTCATTTCATTGTGTGTACTATATAGTATGAAGCGCTTGCTCTAAAACTTAGCTGCACTGTCACCACTATATTCAATATGAAGGAATTTAAGATTAATGACAAAATTAATTGCTCGATTGAATAAATTTGCTCCTCGTTAAGTAAAGAACCAAATACAAAAGACTTTGTACTATATAGTTGTCACACAGGAAAGTGGCACATGTAAGCTACGCTACCACCAATCGATTGTAGTGGACAATAATTTTGCAAAAAGAGACGATAGCACTGTTGAGTGTTGACTGCATTAACAGATGGAAGAGGAAAATGAGAAGGTGACGAAAATTGAAAACTTTGCAAGTGAAAAGTACAACCATAGCGCCATAGAATAAGTGAGAAATATCGAGTGAAAATTACTGACAGCTAATAGATTGAGCCTCTATAACATGTAAAAAAGTTACACAGGAATTAATTTATGTTTAATTAATTTAAGCCCTTTCTAAATCATGTGCGATTTGATATTTTAATAAAATGATTGACGTATGTTTAGCTTCTTTCATTCCATACCAGTACAAAGGGGCAATTGTGAAAATACCTAAATTTAAATAGTGTGTCCTGAAATTTAAGTTTTAATATTCGTAGATTTTTAAAACAAAGTTATTTGTTCACGGTACACTTCTTGGTGTGTAGCTATGTGACAATTGAACTTTGCATTCAAGTAATTAGTGTTACACGGCCACTCGTAGTCTAAGTTATTTAGTTTCATTTATTCCCTCCTTTTGAATTACTTATTCCATTGATATTCCTTCATCGTGGCCTCTTCTTCTGGATGTTTTATTCCATTGTTATTCCTTCAATATTCCTTCTTCCTTTTGATGACCTATTCCATGGGTAATCCCTAAATATTCCCTCTTCCCTTGGATGACTTACTCCATAGGTATTCCTCCAATATTCCCTCTTCCTTTGGATGTCTCATTCTATAGGTATTCCTTCAATATTCCCTCTTCCTTTAGTTTTCTTATTCCATAGGTATTCCTTCAATATTCCCTCTTCCTTTAGTTGTCTTATTCCATAGGTATTCCTTCAATATTCCCTCTTACTTTGAATGTCTCATTCTATAGGTATTCCTTCAATATTCCCTCTTCCTTTGGATGCCTCATTCCATAGGTATTCCTTCAATATTCCCTCTTCCTTTAGTTGTCTTATTCCATAGGTTGTCCTTCAATATTCCCTCTTACTTTGGATGTCTCATTCTATAGGTATTCCTTCAATATTCCCTCTTCCTTTAGTTGTCTTATTCCATAGGTATTCTTTCAATATTCCCTCTTACTTTGGATGTCTTATTCCATTGGCATTCCTTCATTATTCCATTGAACTTCGTTTCCTTGATTCCCTAGATTTTCCCTTGTGATTTATGGGACTATTCCATAAAAGTGTCAAAAAACTGCATTCCCTGAATATCAAAAAATGATCATCATGGAATATTCCTTGGGAATATTCCAAGAAGGTTTTGGGAATATCCATTTTTTGCGCGGGAAGGATGTAGGTATTTAGACATACCGGAATTATTGGAACATAAAAATTGAATTAAAGTTAACGTGAATTATTTGAATACTGTTCAGTGTTCAAAAATTAAGAGGTTTATGAATTATTATTACAAAATGTATTCTCATAATCTCATTTTATCCAAACAACTGTTCAATGTAACGTTTGACCTTTAAAATATACCCATTTTTTACCAAGTATTTGTCTTTGTCAGACGATGCATCTATTAGATCCATATGTCACGATTCAAAATGATACAACTTATTTAAAGACTTCAAAGGTATTCATTACATTGAAACATGAGATTTAAGGTACTTGCTAATATATATACCTTATCAAGTATGAATCGCATTAAAAAATATATAAACATATTTTTAGAGATTATAAAGCATATTTCAAAGATAATATTGTAACTTCCCTAGTAAAAACTAGGTAACATTTAAGTTCTTATGTAATAAGTACGTTTGTACTTATGTAATAAGTACGTTTGTACTTATGTAAGAAGTACGTTTGTACTTATGTAATAAGTATGTTTGTACTTATGTAATAAGTACGTTTGTACTTATGTAAGAAGTACGTTTGTACTTATGTAATAAGTATGTTTGTACTTATGTAATAAGTACGTTTGTACTTATGTAAGAAGTACGTTTGTACTTATGTAAGAAGTACGTTTGTACTTATGTAATAATTGAAATGTATTTTGATTTTGTTAACCTTTGTATCAGTTGAATGAATAAATAAATAAATATAAATATATAAAAAAACAAATGTTTGTTATTCATTCACTAATTTGTTATTTTCTCTTTCACTAGATTGAACTCCTGTCCAACTGACAAGAAAAATGTCTTTAGTAAATAATCTGATTCCACTTGGAATCAAAAAAGAATACTTGAATCTACTAAGAAATGACCGCATCAAGTTCGATTGCGGACCTCTGGTCTATCGGACAATAATTGATTGGGGATTTGCCTTACCTGTGGGTAAGAGAATAATAGATCATATCACTGATTTGGATATTGCAGCCAAAATTAAATTGAAGTGCAATGTTGACCTCAAAAAATGGCTGAAGAAAAATGAATCCACACTCAGTAAAGATTCTTTCTCTGACTTTGACATAACAGCACTACATGAATTTCTCCCAATTCTCTGCTATGATCAAATTGCCCAAAGAGGAGGCCAACAGTATAATGAACAACTGAAAGATCCTAACTCTGTGGAGAGTCTGCTCAAAGAAGTCAAATCCTTTAGAAATGACATCAGACATGAATATGCAGAAGCTGTTAAAGACTTTCACATTGATAAAACAAGAGACTCTATGAGGGAATGTATCAGAGCTGCTGGCAAACTCTACGGCAAAGATCAGACTGTAATTGAAGGAAAGGTGAAAGATTTGGATGATGAGTTTGAAAGAGTTCTGCGTGACCCAACCCACTTATATGAGAACAGAGTGAAGTACATCGCTCAGAAAATCTCATGTGAAGTCCCATCAAACATGCTAGAGAGATATTCACCTTACTTCTCTGTTCCTCTGCCGGGTAGTTCTAAAAAGATAGACACCTCTGACATCTTCCAGTGCTCTAACTTATCTGTCACTACTGAAGACAAAATAGATAAGACTAAAGATAACAAAACGGTATTTCCCTGTACCGAAATATATAAGAACAAACAAGAGAAGTTTGTTGTTATAAATGGAGGTCCTGGTTCAGGCAAAACAACACTGATGAAGACTATGTGTAGAGATATTCTAGAAACATCAGTTAATGGCAGTACACCGAGGTATGAAAATATTGAGCAGTTCAAAATACCAATATACCTCGAATGCAGAAGTGAGCAACAGACAAATCTTGCCACGTTTCTTAGGGAATGTCTGAAAGACTTTCTTTTCCCTGAAGATGACATCATGGAAGCCTTCAAACTTGTGAAAGGTTTAGTGTTTCTCATTGACGGCTACGACGAAATTACTGATAATTGTCGTAAACTTGTCAAGAGCATCATACCTTTCTGCAAAGATAACAACGCTAGTTGCATTGTCTCTTCTAGAGTTGATGCAGGGAATAATCTCGTCAGCGAGCTGCAAGATAGGAGTTTGAACTACACGAAAATGTTCATCGAACCGATAAGTGACAAATTGAACTTCCTGCAGGAATTTGCTGGTAAGATGGATGGTTCTATTGACGCTGACAAGCTGGTGAAGAGCTTTGAGAATCTAACAGCAGCTGCTCAAGAAATTCTTTCTTCCCCCATACTTTTGGCATTGTTCATCTCATTGTTTGTGAATCATCCAGAGTCAGTGTCTAAGATGAAGAATGAACAAAGTGCTTACGAAGTAGTTCGAACTAACTTACTGCGTGAAATGGAGAGAAAGTTGGTACTGGAAAATGTTCGTTACCCAGAAGGAAGAGCTAAAGACGTGGCTTATTTACTGGGTAAGTTCTGCCTTAAACAATTCAAGGCAAAGAAATATTTCCTTGAACAAATAGATTATATTCTGTTGGTTGATGAATGTGAGAAAATAAGGGGAATGGGGGAAGATGTGTACATTCCCAATTTGCTCACTAGCATCTTAACGCCAAAACATTCGTTCAAGTACAAACAAGATAAATCGTATCAGTTTATGCACAGCTCAATCCAGGAGTTCTTTGCAGCCAAATACGTAAGCGACAACTTCGGAAAACTTCAAGATGACAGGATTTCACTGAGTCAGTCGGCTTCCAGCTTTTTCTCTTACATGAAAAAAGCAATTGTGAATCCAGATGACAAGAGAGAGCTTCAAGATGACAGGAGTTCACTGAGTCAGTTGGCTTCAAGTTCTTCCTCTGGACCCATTATGAAGAAGTTCAATGGAAGTCAATCGGAGGATGGACATCTACCCAAGCTTCTTCAGGTCTTGGGACTTGATGAATCACAGTCTGACATTAAAGGAGAAATGGAGAGGTGAGTTAATGACTATAAATAACTAAATTATACATTTTGAAACTCTCATTGCAATCGATTGTTTATTCTAGAGACGCGTATTTGAATTACAAATAGCTGACAAGTCTTTGTAGCGTGTGGTAGTGATTTTTAGTCACGTTTTGTTGTTTTTATATAATTTCAGAGCATAATAATGTTAAAGGTTTGATAGCATTAACCTGCGTATACATATTTTAAGGTTAGAATATTGGTATTTGTTTTGTGGTGTTTGAGGACTGGTGATGTATCCTATTAAGTTGCTAAGGCGTTATACTGAAAATCCTACAGGAATGCAGAACTAATACTAAATGAAATAGTTAAGTTAGTTGGCCAATTAGTTCAGTAAGTGTCAGTTTCGACGAAACGTCTAATAGCCAATTAGTACGGTAAGTGTCAGTGTCGACGAAACGTCTAATAGCCAATTAGTTCGGTAAGTGTCAGTGTCGACGTAACGTCTAATAGCCAATTAGTTCGGTAAGTGTCAGTGACTAATATCCTATTTTTGATGTTAGAAATGTTGTTCGAATATTTGCTTTTGTAATACATTACGTAGGTAATATTCAGACTCTGTTATATAATCATCTAATTCAATTTTCTACTTTTTATTTATAATTCCAATTGAAATAATGTTTTGTTTAGTTTTTGTTATATCTACTTTTCTCTATAATTAGTATCTAATTTCCTAATTTTTACTGTTGTTTCACAGGTTTAACTTGCCACTCACTTACCAATTTTATTTACTATCTCGTGAATATATTTTTTGTGTTGGTAAAAACTTAATTTAACATACCAATCCTAATACCAATCAAGACTAGTGAACTGTTTAAGCGGTAACTCAATCACACGCTTCATCTATTGCTCTTGCACACAGCAGTGGCACACAGGCATTTGCTATCAGAGTGTGCCAGGTTTGTGTGCCAGACGGGAATATGTGTGCCGAGATCCCAGTGGCACACTTGTGTGCCCGAGTAAACGCCCCATAAGCGGGGTTCACACGGACACACAAGTGTGCCACTGCTGTGTGCTCAAATCGCTTCTTGAACGCAGTGTGTGGCACTGTTTTCGCACAACTGAGTGTCACTCACTTGCCTGTGGTTCAGTTTCGGTACGTGTCAGTGACTAATATCCTATTCTATATGTTATAAATATGGTTCAACTATTCGCTTTTATAAAATATTACAGGTAATACAGTAAATTATGAAGCACTCGAGTGTAAATGAAGGACCTGAGTTATGAAATACACCTGAGTTTTGAAGTATTTTCTATGTTTAAATTATAGAAAATAACATAAGTCAAGAATTGCGTCAAGTTATCCTTCAATAACCATGGTTTTCTTAAGATTTCAATCATAGAAAACTATCTCTAGTGCACCAGAGATATGAAGTGGCTCTGAGTTATGAAGAAACCAATACTTCCTAACTCAGGGGTTTCACTGTATACAGACACTGTAATATGATCATTGAATTAAATATTTCTACTATTTTTATAAAAGTGATATTGTAAAGATGTTTTGCTTAGTAAATGTTATATCTACTTTTCCGTAGAATTACTTACTAATTTCCAAATCTTTTCTTGGATATGTAAATTGTATAATGCTCAAACGCTCCGAAAAGCTCCTTGGAATAGTCTGCTTCACTCCTACTGCTCAAAGTTTGAGCATTAGCAAATAACTGTAGCGTTCTTACCGGGTGGTCATGAGTACCTTTAAGTGTATTGAACATTTCAATAAGGCAGTTCAAAGCAGTAAAACCTGCATAGCTAATGATTCCCTAAACTTAAACTTGAATGATCGAACTTATGACATAGCTATCTGCCAGTGAATGCTGAGAACATTTAGTTAGGTAGCCTTATTGATTCATATATTTCTTTTATATTACTATTAACTAATTCGTATATTGACAGAAACTAAAAATAGATTAAAATGTGAATTTGATATTGATAGAGAAGTAGCGTCAGTGAAATGCCATGATATGTGCTTGTTTACTAATACTTCGGTACAGTCAGAGGAAATGTATCCGTAATGACTTTTTGACAGATACAAAATTCAAAGAGAAATTTCGAAATTTTCAGTCAGTGTGCTAGATATGTTTTGCAAGGCGTAAGTGAAGGAAACTTTCCTGAATTGACGCCCGAAGGTGTTTCTTGCTTTGCTATGCCCCCGTTACTTCCACAGAAGTACAGATATCATTCTTTCTAGTGGAAAATTTTCTCTCAGATAGGCTATTAGGTTTCAAAGAAGAAAATGTTAAGAAAGTAATGGTTTCATCTTGTAACATGTGTTGACTTTCACATTCTTATCAAACTTCAACAACATTTGATGCTTTAATTTTCTACTCTACTGAGTTTTAGACTCAGTAGAGTAGAGCTCCTCTATAGTGAAGTCCTCTATAGTGAACCAACCTCATTAGTAGATTCCTGTATAGTGAATATACTTTGTAGTGAACATATTTAGTTTAGTCTGCCACAAATGACTATACGTTTTCTATGAATCTCCATATTACTCAGTAGAGTAGAGCTCCTCTATAGTGAAGTCCTCTATAGTGAACCAACCTCATTAGTAGATTCCTGTATAGTGAATATACTTTGTAGTGAACATATTTAGTTTAGTCTGCCACAAATGACTATACGTTTTCTATGAATCTCCATATTGCATATTAGTTATATTTCACTATAGAAGAGTTCTACCAGTGCAACTCCTCTATAGTGAAGTCATGTGTGGTGAACCATCCTAAGAGTTCTGAGAAATGAAATACCCTGTATAATGTATTTATTGAAACAAAACAGATAATATTTAGTATAGTGTGCCCTGAAAAGGGCAGTTTTCTATTCATCTTTTAAATCCTCTATAGTGGAGTGAACTCTCTATAGTTTAACTCTCTCCCACCATCCTGACTTCAAACTACAGTGAAACTCCTGAGTTAGGAAGTATTGGTTACTTCATAACTCAGAGCCACTTCATAACTCAGGGGCACTGATAGTTTTCTATGATTAAAATCTCGGAGAAAACTACACTTTTTGAGGGATAACTAGGACGAATTTCATGCCGTGTATCGTTTTCTATAATTTAAACATAGAAAATACTTCACAACTCTGGTGCATTTTATAACTCATGTCCTTCATTACTCGAGTGCTTCATAACTCAGGTCCTTCATAACTCCTGAGTTTTACTGTATAGAGACGTGCACAGCTCCTCAACTTTTGAACCTATTCAGTATACAGGACCCTCGTCCGATTTGTGAACTTAGTTTTGTCTGTGAGAGTGTTAGTTCTATTACTCGATTTCCTTGTAAGCAGCAATGAATACGAGGAACAAAAATTATGAGAGTGAAACTCTAAATTCCGGCAGTAGTGATGTTAGCTTATCAGCTGAAAGTGAACTTTTATTCTCTCAGTTGTCAGATAAGTTTGAGCAGAAACTAGATGTGTTGTTCGCCATTAAGTAGGACTCAGCTGTTAAGGAAATAGTGGAAAAGATTGATGAGAAGGACAGGAAAATAGAATCCCTAGAGCAAGAGGTTGAGAATTTGAAGAGGGATGTTCGCAATATGGAGGAAAGAATCGAAAATCTTGAAAATCATGAACGTAGCAATGATGTAATCATTTCTTACATGTGAAAGATTACCTACAGTTCAGCAAGGTGAGAACGTTGCTCAGGTAGCTATCGACTCGTTGAAAGTTAATTTGAACTATAATTTAGCCCCTAGTGATGTTTTTGTTGCCTATCGTCTTGGTAATAAGTCCAAAGTTCAGGGTGCAGACAGGAGACCAATACTTCTAAAATTAAATCGACAGAATCTTAAGAAAGATATAATGACTTTATGCAAAACAGTCAAACCACCAAATTTCTTTAGTGATAAGAATAAAGACCAATATTCTTTATGCACTTAGACAAGCTAAAGAGTTTTGTCCTGCAAAAATTGACTTTTGTTGTTCTCAAAGTGGTAAGGTTTTTATTCGGATGAAACCTTCAAATAAATCTGCCAAAAGCGAGAAAGTCTTCCTAAATACAAAGGACAGGCTGTTCGAGATATGTGAAGGGGCGTTAGGTCTTACCGCTAACGAGTTGATGCAGGGAGTTGGGAGTCGTTGAAACTATGTGGCCGATGGTGGTAACTTAGGTAGACATGGATATCTCTGGATATTTAGTGATATGCCCTTTTACCATTAGTGACTCTTTTCGATCGACAAACTTATACACGTTAAATCGTACATAATGTTTTGTCACATGACCGATTTTGTAAGCAGATCAGATGTCTTCCTTGATTAAGGATAAGGATTTTTATTGATGAAAAAAATGAACAATAATTCACCAAGCCCCTATATAATTTGCTAAAGATAGGACATTTTGGGGAGGCAGGTAGGTAGGTATGTACTCAAAGTAGGTAGGTAGGTACTCAAAGTAGGTAGGTAGGTACTCAAAGTAGGTAGGTAGGTACTCAAAGTAGGTAGGTATGTGCTCAAATTAGGTAGGTAGGTACTCAAAGTTGGTAGGTATGTACTCAAAGTAGGTAGGTAGGTACTCAAATTAGGTAGGTAGGTACTCAAAGTATGTAGGTATGTACTCAAAGTAGGTAGGTAGGTATGTGCTCAAAGTAGGTAGGTACTCAAAGTAGGTAGGTATGTAGGTAAGTATGTGCTCAAATTAGGTAGGTAGGTACTCAAAGTTGGTAGGTAGGTACTCAAAGTAGGTAGGTGTGTACTCAAATTAGGTAGGTAGGTACTCAAAGTAGGTAGGTAGGTACTCAAAGTAGGTAGGTAATTACTCAAAGTAGGTAGGTGAGTAAGTACTCAAAGTAGGTAGGTAAGTAGGTACTCAAAGTAGGTAGGTAAGTACTCAAAGTAAGTAGGTAGGTAGGTACTCAAAGTAGGTAGGTACTCAAAGTAGGTAGGTACTCAAAGTAACTCAAAGTAGGTAAGTAGGTACTCAAAGTAGGTAGGTAAGTAGGTACTCAAAGTAGGTAGGTAAGTAGGTACTCAAAGTAGGTAGGTAAGTAGGTACTCAAAGTAGGTAAGTAAGTAGGTACACAAAGTAGGTAGGTAAGTAGGTACTCAAAGTAGGTAGGTAAGTAGGTACTCAAAGTAGGTAAGTAAGTAGGTACTCAAAGTAGGTAGGTAGGTACTCAAAGTAGGTAGGTAGGTATTCAAAGTAGGTAGATATGTACTCAAAATAGGTAGGTATGTACTCAAAGTAGGTAGGTAAGTAGGTATTCAAAGTAAGTAGGTACTCAAAGTAGGTAGGTACTCAAAGTAGGTAGGTAAGTAGGTACTCAAAGTAGGTAGGTAAGTAGATACTCAAAGTAGGTAGGTAAGTAGGTACTCAAAGTAGGTAGGTAGGTACTAAAAGTAGGTAGGTAGGTACTCAAAGTAGGTAGGTAAGTAGGTACTCAAGGTAGGTAGGTATGTAGTCAAAGTAGGTAGGTAAGTAGGTACTCGAAGTATGTAGGTAAGTAGGTAGGTAGGTACTCAAAGTAGGTAGGTAAGTAGGTACTCGAAGTATGTAGGTAGGTACTCAGAGATGGGCGAAAATTACATCGATAGTACTTAAGTACTAAGTACAAGTACTCGTAAATCAATGTACTTGAAGTAGTTGCCCAAGTACTCAAATCAGAAAGTACTTTTTAAATTACTTTCAAGTACCAAGTACATTTACTATACATTTAAAAACTAATAATTTATACGTACTGTTAACTTTGATAGTACATCACAACAGTGACTCTTTTCCCTGATAGTACATCACAACAGTGACTCTTTTCCCTGATAGTACATCACAACAGTGACTCTTTTCTCTGATAGTACATCATCACAGTGACTCTTTTCTCAGATAGTAAATCTTCACAGTGACTCTTTTCTCTGACAGTACATCATCACAGTGACTCTTTTCTCTGATAGTACATCATCACAGTGACTCTTTTCTCTGATAGTACATCATCACAGTGACTCTTTTCTCTGATAGTACATCATCACAGTGACTCTTTTCTCTGATGGTACATCATCACAGTGACTCTTTTGTCTGATAGTACATCATCACAGTGACTCTTTTCTCTGATAGTACATCATCACAGTGACTCTTTTCTCTGATAGTACATCATCACAGTGACTCTTTTCTCTGATAGTACATCATCACAGTGACTCTTTTCTCTGATAGTACATCATCACAGTGACTCTTTTCTCTGATAGTACATCATCACAGTGACTCTTTTCTCTGATAGTACATCATCACAGTGACTCTTTTCTCTGATAGTACATCATCACAGTGACTCTTTTCTCTGACAGTACATCATCACAGTGACTCTTTTCTCTGAT
>CANNZV010004894.1:0-33714 GCA_947561585.1 Caprella mutica
GTTTTGGTTTCAACATTTATTGTTCTTTTTCTTATGTTTTTTCAAGTATTGCACAATACTTTTCAGCCTTCCATATTTACATAATGATTTTTCAATATGAATTATTTATCGATAAAAATTAGAGATAATTCTTGTGTATATTTCATCCAAAAACTCTTCAAAAAACAAAACCTCGTTAAAATTCTTACTTTGATACACGCTTTTTCTTTCGGTGCATGAAACACTCCAAAAACTGCCTCAAATGCACCAATAACTGTCCCCAAATGCACTGATAAGTGCTTCAAATGCTCCGATAAGTGCCCCAAATGCCCCGATAAGTGCTCCAAATGCCCCGATAAGTGCTCCAAATGCCCCGATAAGTGCCCCAAATGCCCCGATAAGTGCTCCAAATGCCCCGATAAGTGCTCCAAATGCCCCGATAAGTGCCCCAAATGCCCCGATAAGTGCTCCAAATGCCCCGATAAGTGCTCCAAATGCTCTTTTCTATCGCTCCTACTGCACATTTATAGCGCTACAAGTGCTTCGTTTTGACCGCTACTACTGCTCTTTTCTAAGTGCCCCAATGTCCTAGCTCTATTAATAAATAACTTCTACAGGTCAGATTGACATAACCTATTCTAATGCCCCCTTTTCTAGTACTATGAGTGTCCGAAGAATTGAGTCGTAACAAAAATAGTTTTGAAGATTGTATATCTAAATTATAAATGTATTAATATTTACAACTTGTAAATGACTATTTGCGTAAATTTTCAGGTTTCTGCACCGCCATCAATTATGAGGGAAATGCCTCCATTTCATTGACAGTAGGAGAGCCTGTGGCCCTGAACTGTTCTATAAAATACCCTGAATTGGACCACTTGATCGAGTGGAAGAAGAAGGTACTATGCCCAATATACTGATTAAACATTCTACGAACAAACTCTATTAAGCCCTGTTCAGATGGTCAAACATTCTACGAACAGTTTGTCTTATGTTCCGTGCACATGACCAAGCATTTTATCATAATGATTGGGAAGCCGAATATAGTTATTTCAAACAATATTTTGGCGGTCATCAATTCACCGGACACACTGAGCTAGATTTTATTTATTTATAGTCTAGCATTAGCTTTTCATAGCGTATATTAAAGTAGCATTAAATGTGATGAGGGTGTCATTTTGACTTCAGGATCATGCAAAAAAAATACCAACCGTCTTTATTGCAAAGGACAGTCCTTAAATTGAGCTCTTCGTCCTTTTCTTTTGATGAACGAAAAGCATCTTCATTTCTAGCATCGCTTTTACAATATGAGACGCAAAACATTAAATTGTAAATAAATGTTAAATTAATAACCATACAATCACGTACTTCAGTCGTTCGCTAGAAAGGTGTTTAAGTACTGCCTTAGCTAAAACTTGTTTCGTTTGCTGTTGACTAGAGGTCGAGGAGGAGGACTCAGAACTTGATCAAGCTTAGTTGAGATTTCCAGTGACGAAATGGGAGTGCGTGTGCCCGCTGTGCTAAGATGACATCTTATAACGAATTTGTTAATTTGTTCTGTAATATACAATTAACACAGGGACGTTTCACAACATTAGTTAATTTAGATGTTTAAAGTGGAAAACATACATAAATTAATCAACAAAAACGATTACAGGAAAGTAAATTCATGGATTTTGATTTTTTTCATATTTAGAGTTTAGCAGTAAATTAATTTAAAGCTTAGAAACACATTGTCCTGTATTGAATCAAAGTTGCCAATCATTAGTGTGTATTGTAAAAGTAGGTTTACAAGTAGCTTCTTTCTAGTATATTTTCTTCACAGGACGAGTCGATACCAGTGTATATCCACTACGATGGTTACCATCCTCACATTGGCGAATTCTATCGAGGTAGAGTTGACCTTCAAACTATCGATGAGCATTTTGGGTTGGCTACGCTTAATTTCTCTTACGTCAAAGAGGAAGACAGGGGATGGTTCAGATGCAAAGTCAACTACATCCAAAACAGTGAACTTGATTCTACAGATGATGATGAATGGACATTTTTGAACATAATCAGTAAGGAGGGAAATATTGAACATTAAATTTATATTCTACAATGTGCGTCCTACTTAATAAGAGTTCAATATATTTCGTTTAAATCTTCAATCAAATTTTCTATTTTTTTAGAACGCTAAGATTAGGGTTGTGACAATATGAGTTTAATATCATAGATCCCGAAAATATAATAGACGAAGATAATTAAACAGTATTGAATCGTTCTAATCCCAGCGGTGTCCAATATTCGATACCATTTCATTTCGCTTCTTCTATGATATTCTTAAGATATTAAGATCCTGTGATGTTAAAAGAATCTGCTTATCATTAAATTATAACACCACGATAAGCCAATTGTCTAAGCACAGATTTTATCCAACGTTTGGTGAGAATTTGGTGAAATCTACGCTGTGCCATGATACAAAATATCTGTGAAATTGTGGCTTAACTGTTTGGTGAAATCTTCCCCAAATTTGGACTTTCGTTTATAATTTTGTGATGTCATAAAATGGTACCAAAACATTATATATCTATGTTTCTCCCACAGCTCCCCCAAAATTCACTAAAGTTCTCGATAATATTTATACGCCTTTAGAGGTGAGAGCTTAACCATTGAATGTGAAGTAGAAGGAACTCCACAACCGGAGATTACTTGGCTCAAAGATGAACTCCTTCTGGAGCCAAACGTCACTGTGGGCATTTCCAGCGATGGAACCAAATTGAGAATTGACGAAGTTGATGACTATAAAGATGGGAGTTATGTCTGTTATGCTGAGAATGAAGGAGGAGCAGTGAATCACACTTTTATGGTGGAGATAGCAAGTAATTAAATGAGTTATGGTGGTATGTATAATAATCAATGTCGTGCTAACCGATTAAATGTCAATTAATAAAAATAAAAATTACGTTTTAAGAGGTTACACGATTTTGTAATATGCACAGGGTAGTCCATAAAATGCACCATATTTAATTTCCATCCCAAAGTTGTGCTGTACATTTTTTCCTAAATTTTTCAAATAATACGTACTTTGCCACAAAATCAGTTATTCTGACACAACAGCAATTAGGAAAGATATTGTCAGGAACAATGTACCTGATAGAAGGGCAATTCAACGGGTGGTTGGCAAATTTAAGGAGATAGGAATTGTGGCAGACAAACATAAATACCACAGTGGTCAGCATCGTTCAGCCATCACTCCAGAAAATATTCAGATTTGCGAGAACGCCTTCAGGAATCCCCCAGGAATTTCAAAAGAAACTGAATTTCGAGACCATTTGTTATAAGGGAATCTTTGTGAAGTTCTTTCCCTAAAATTCAGGTCTAGCAAAGTCAAACTGATTGCAATAAAACAGAACGAGAAACATTTCAAGAAAAACATCACTCAAAGAATTGAAAATGACCATCAATTGTTGGTTTGATTTTCTTTAGTGACGAGACTCACTGCCACTTCGTTAAGGGATTCATTCCTTAAGGCATTCTCACAAATATGAATAATCTCAGGAATGATGGCTGAACGATGTAGAGTTGTAGACCACTGTAGCCTTTATTGGTGTCTGCCACACTTTCTGTCTCCTTAAATTTGCCAACCAATTTATCCTTCTATCAGGTATATTGTTCCTGACATTATCTTTCCTAATTGCTGTTGTGTCAGAATAACTGATTTTTTGGCAATGTACGATTTGAGGATTTTAATCTGTTGCTGCGTAGTATAGCATGTAGCTGGATCCATATTGATCTCAAGAGAATCTCCCAGGCGTGTTGTCTACGTATTACCTGAAAAAATGGAAAAAAATGTAAAACACAACTTTGGGATGGAAAATTATATAAGGCGTTAGTTTTAGATCACCCTGTATTTTAAGTGTGTTTAATGTAATCTTTATGTATAGGGGAAGGTTGTCATCAATGGGACAAAAAACACAAAAAGATAGATATTTCATTCACTATGGGCAAAATTTGAACATTAAAATAAACATATATAACATAGACATTATAAAATGAAACTAACTAGAATGCTATCACATTTTCTGTTGACTAGAATAAATAAATAAAAAAGAAAATCAAACAAAAGTGTTGTTCCATTCTATATTAGCACTGGTGAACAATGGGACATGCCCTGGTGAACAAAGGGACATGCCTTGGTGAACAATGGGACATGCCTTGGTGAACAAAGGGACATGCCTTGGTGAACAATGGGACATGCCCTGGTGAACAAAGGGACATGCCTTGGTGAACAATGGGACATGCCTTGGTGAACGATGGGACAGTTCATTTAACTATTTTAAATATTGTTGAAGTTATAGTCGAATTTCAAGTTCTAATTATCTCTTTATGTGTCCCACACTTAGTTGGTTCATACAATATCAGTTTAATGTCCTTTGGCTTCACCGATTCCACGTCAGGAACATTTGGAAAATAAGACTCATTGCACTTGAATCTTTGCCTTACATCAATACTGTATTTCGTATTCATCTTTTTCATCCTCTGGCTTAGTAAATTACACCAACAGAATATGTTTTAGAAGTGGCATCAAACTCTACAAGAACATGAATCTTTATTTCAAAAGTTTTCCGTAGAGGTTAAAGTTCATCAAGTGAGCATATCTTCGACCACTTCTTGAGACGACGAATGAATTAGTGAGATTAAGATTTTTGTACCAGACCAAGAACAAGAGTTTACAGGCTATACACGGATACTTTAGGACTTGGTTTCGTAGGACTAATCCTTCTAGTGGCACCGGCAAAAAACTCTTCTTTCTCTGGTGTATCCGTTGCAATCATGCTGTGTCTTTTTCTGTTATCATGTAAAATGTGTTTTCTATGCTGTGCTTTGCGAAGACCTCAGATTGCAAAAGTCCCGCTTCAGCTTGAAGTTCTATTCCTACAAGAAGCTCTGAAGCTACAGTTCACGTTATTGTATTGAAAATAGATATTTATTGATTCTTATAGAATAACTAGACAGTTTGGTTGACAATAGGACACTGTCCCATTGTTAACCAAATTTTCTGTCCCAATGATCAGATTGCACCATTTTGAAAAAATTATGGGTATTGTGGCTCAACTACAAAAATATAAAGGCAATCCTTTCATGTGATCATATTATACATACTATTTAATATTATAGAAGAATGCCGTAAGCATTATATGTTAAATTGACGAATTTATAACAATTGAAACAAAGCACAAAAAATTTAGTTTCCACACCTCTTAAACACGTTTTCTCTGTTACCCTCGAACAAAAAAGTTATTAGGCATAATCCATTGTTCCCAGTGCCCATTGATGACAACCTTCCCCTATATTGTCTAGCTATATGCTCCGCAATGTTTTATTATAATATGATCACTAATTTGTAATTCATGTTTGAACGTGCTCAGGTGGCGCAGTTATTACTTCTCCACCTATGAACGTGACAGTGATGGAGGGGGGGAAAGCTGAGTTCTCCTGTGAATCTGAGGCCTCGCCACCGAACACGACAAAAATCTGGAAAAAGGACGGAGAGATGATCGACAGGTAATTGAAATAAAATATTCAATATTGAGAGATTCGTGAACTACTGTAAGAGATAAATGAGAGCAAGATAGATAGGAAACGATTTTTAGTTACTATATATTGTCTCTAATAGTTACATACGGTCAAATTATCTGACTGTATTTATTCATTTATATTATCTGTTATTCCGACCAGCCGTTTCAGACGACCGAGATGAATAGTAGATGATATCTTTTGCTTTTAAATAACATTAACCCAAATAATCTAGCAGCGGGTGCGCCAGTTCTCATGGAAAAATAATAATAACTTATATTTTAAACCTATTTGGAAGCTGCTTTTTTCATTACTTTTGTTTTTTACATAATTACATATGATCAAACAAAAACGAAGGTTATAAATTGTAAGATACTCATATTATAAGCATTTATTCATAAATATTTTAGGAGTGTATCAGATTCTCTCCGGTCATGAGATTCACGAGTATTTTTGAGTACATAAGGTTGAATATCTCACTATAATCAGTAAACTGTAACTCTTAGCGGGTTAGTTGCATGTGCGAGAATATTTACGCACACCAAGCTCCGTGCAAAGTGACAGACCCCCCCCCCCCCACACAACAATACCCAGGAAATATTTGTTTCTTTTCTTTATCTCTTAATATTAGTTTAAATGGAAAATTAATCTTTGGCGTTTACCAATGGATGTGAAAATATCAAATAAAGGTTTTTATGGAGAAAAAAGATCGAAAAGTCTATTGGCTAAGATCATATAAGAGTTTTAGTAAGGACTGGTGTGGCTAGTGCCAGCGGCTAGGTTAGTGAACAAACTTATGATGTCTAGGTATTTAGGGTTCAAATGTTTATAAATTATATCTCTTTATACTTTTTAATAGTAAATATTCATTGCCGCCAACTGGATTTTTGGTGACGAAAGAAGGAACGCTAATTATCGACCCAGTCAGGAAGGAACACCATGGTTTCTTTTCGTGTGTGGTTTTTAACGGTGTTGGAACACCTGACTCTGCTGAAGCTTTCCTCAATGTTGAATGTAAGAAATTAAAGTTAGATACAGTTATTATGAACACTCTGGAATTATATAAAAAAAAAAACATATTTGAAGAGTATAGTCAGATTATTTTATAGTAGCATATTAGACAACCCCGTAACTACGAATCAGTGGGTGCCTGAAACTTTCGAATGGGAAAGAAATGTTGTAGCCATGGAGGATTAAGTGATTAAGTCCTCTTGCTCTTCTTTCACTCCACCATTTTTTCTCGATTAATACGTCAAACATGATTTTGTCACTGCCAGTTAATAATATTTTCTGTACAATTATATTTCAGATTTACAAAACGATTCCATATGAAAAGCGGTAATGGAAATCAATAGTGAACAGTAAATATATTATTAATATCGTTTTCGTTACAGTTGCTGCTTTCGTCATTGATGCCACGGAGAAGATATATCTACGACCGAATCAGACAGGAGTGGTTGAATGTCCTGTGGTGTCCAATCCTAAGTTGGAATCCGTCACATGGATGAAAGACCAAACACTGTTCGAACCTAACTACAAGGATGGGGTTGAAAAGCTCGCCAACGGATCCTTGATAATCAGCGAGGTAAAATACAATGTGGGAGGTATTTTTCTATAGTGTCTCATTTCATTTACTCATCTTAGGTAAAATGTGAATGAATAAATTAGGCTAATTAAAGTTAATAAAGCTACATAGACTCATTATTTAAAAAATAAGATACACTAGTCTCGTATTTTTCTGTTTCAAAAGGTCTTTGTGCTGCCATCTAGCTAGGTTTCATAGCGGTAAATAGAATTGAAATGTAGTAAAGACAATCGAGGCATGTTGTGTTTCTCTTCAGAATTCTCTTTGGATTCTCTCATTGAAAGTTGATTTTCTTCTCACTTAATTGTTTCAGGTAACCTTCAGCAACGAAGGAGAGTATTCTTGCACCCCCTACAATATCCACGGGACTGGTGGTTCATCCCCTGGTATGCAAGTGATAGTTAGCACTCCACCATCCTTAACTTTTTCTCCTAAAAGGAGGTACAGCAGCAAGTCGGGAGGTAATGTCACCTTAGAGTGTGGAGCAGTGGGAGCACCTCAACCAAACGGCACCTGGAAGCGAGCTGATGGGGCAGCACTACCCCAACAAAGGGTCACTTATGATAATTTCAATTTGACGATTGCTGATTTGACTCCTGATGATGGCGGTGTTTACATTTGTCAGGTGATATATCGTAGAATAAAGTACAGTAGAACTCCTCAAATCCGACAAAAGAATAATATGGATTTCCTTGAATTTGGACTTCCACAAACTTGAACTCAATTTTTACCTATGGTATGGGTATTCATCTAGCTTAGAATGTTGATTAGGTTTGAATAGTGGATCAATTTTGTTTTGCTCCTGCAATTGAAAAAAATGTTGTTATCAAAGTTAAGTACATCACTTATTTAAGAGATTCATAATAAATTTAAAGACCCTATTTCAATTGGAAGAACAATTTGGAGAACAATATGTACCATAAATAGGTTGGTACCTATATGGTGGGTGAGTCGTCCTCCGAACCCAACTGTCAGATCATTATGTAATCTTGAAGTGAGAATTACGACAAACTAGCGGATACAAAAAATTACATAACAGCTTTATGTATTAAAATCTAAAAGTAGGAACTGTTAGTTATCACACGATTTTGTTGACATAGTAATCATCTTTGCTAAATTTTAATTAATTGTTAATTATCGTTACGTAAGTTTAGACTTTATATTTGTTTTTCAGTTGCGGGGAAAACAGAAAAGATAGTGAATATTCTACATTTTTCTTCCTTTTCAGATTGTAATTAGTTTGAATGATATAATCCTTACCTATTATACAGTCACTATGTTCTTATAGGATGAAAATTACTTGTGTAAAAAACGTGAACTTATTGAAAAAGTTAATGAAATAGAAGATTACTTTATTCTATAGTAAGAGTATAAAATGGAAGATGTACCTACTATGCAAAGAACCAGAGAAATTTTGCTAGTAACTTTTTATATCTTAAAGATTAATACTTCCTCGATTCTGAAAAATGCTCTGTAATCCGAAAATCTCAGATGTTCGAATTCGTGGTGTTCTGCTGTGCCCTGTATTTCTTCTTCCGCAAAAAGTCTAAATTCTTTTATCTAACTATAGTTTTATAACTGTAATAATTAATGCAGTTGTTTCAATTGAATATGTTTAGGGTTTTAAATCAATACTAAAATGATAACCTATTAAATCATACTTCAATGCGATATTTTCTCAACTTTTTAGTGTTTCTGTGTGTAACCACTCTTCATTTCAGTTCTCAAATGATATGGGTGTTGTGGAAGCTTCCACGGAACTACTTATAGACCAGAAGTTCACCCCTGGGGCTCCAGAAAATGTCACAGTCCAAGCCGTTGACTCTGGGGTGAACCTTTCATGGGAGTCAAACTTTGGAGATAATGAGGAAAAGGAACAACAGAACTTCACAGTTTGGTGAGAATTTGAATGAGGATATACTACATACATGTGACAAGAAACAAGGTATTGGACAGAACAAAATGGTTAATTTTCCAGAATTTTGTTAAAATTTGAACCAAACGATATTTTGGCTCTAAGTACTGTTGTCAAACTATTCATGTAGTTATTGATCAAGTACGGACAATATTTTACAGGAATATTTTTCCAATCTTCCAAGGCAATAATCTTTAATTGGTCCTGGTTTAAAGGGCGTCTATCTGTAATCTGTTTCTTCCAAACTCGTCACAAGATTTCAAAAGAATTCAAGTCTGGTAATTGGCTGGGTCATTTTGAGTTATGAATTCCCTGTTCTCCGAACCATTTCTGAGTTGCCAAAGATGTATGTTTTGGATCATTGTCCTGTTGAAACCACCAACTATCAGAGAATTCCATATTCTGAACAGACAATCACAGGTTGTTTTCCAAAATCATCTTTTGTAGACTAGATCAATTGTTTCCATCACTCGTGAGGAAAACAGCCTCTAACCAAAATGCTTCCTCCGCCATACTTCACAGTAAGGATGGTTTTCTTTATGTCTGATGAAGAAATATCGAAAATCCAGACATCTCAATGACGAAAATACTTGATTTTGAACTCACCTGACCATATTACATAATCAATTCTTCAGTCAAGGAGTCTTGCGAGGTTTTCGTGGCTCTAGACTTTCTCAGCACAGTTTATTTGCAATGTACAATATAGCTGACGGTACTAACAAGAACATTCAGGTTACGTGCATTGGATCCATAGCTTTTATGTTCTTTATTGGACAGAATTATTCGATCCTTCGTGCACTGTGTGAGTAATTTTCCCTTGAACATGTTGTTGGTTAACAGAGGGAGATCTTATGCAAGAATGTCCAGAAGTCAAACAAATAATTTAACTTTGGCTTCAAGGTGCGATGAAATGTTATTTCTAGAATTCATTGAGTGTTGTTAAAGTAATGAATTAGCAATTTTAGTGAAAGATGTACTGTTCAAATACTTCTTTTACTACCTGTTTCAAGAAATGTTGAATACATCGTACATATTTAATATATGTTAAGTTTCTATTATTTCAATCTATTCATTTAATGTAGAAATATTATTTTATAATTTTGTTTGGTATTTTTGCTAAGAATGAACATTTTTTATTGTGAATAAATGGTTGTTCCATGTCACTTTATGTGGTCTGTGTGGTAGAATTTGATCTAATAATTGTATTTTATCTCATAATAGTATTTGATCCTATAATAGCTTTTGATCATATAATATTATTTTATTCATAGAGTATTTGATTTAAAAGAAATTCAAATTTATATATCAAAAAGCAATAACTAAAAGTGTAACCCACTGATTATTAATTTAATATTTTTGTTTTATTTTAAGATTCGCACATAATAATAATGCTAATAATAAATTCATTTTCTAAATTCAAGGTACCGCAAGTTGTGGACTAAAGTGTCATTGCCATTTAACAGTTCATCTCTCAACATCAGTCAGCTGGAACCTAACGTAACTTACGAGTTTCAAATAATGGCTTCAAACAAACATGGAGATGGTGACTTAAGTCCGATACTGAGAGTACTTACTTTGGGTAAGAAGAAATAATTTTTACAAACTGAATGGAATGAAGAGTTAAGAACTTTCAGTCGTATATAGGTAAAGGTCGTATAACGGACAGTATATGTACCTGAAAAAGAGGTCTCTATACGGATCTAGTGGTTGCTGTACGGACAGAGAATTAGTTTAGTTGGGGATTTATACTTTGTAAGTTCACCTTAACAACATTTCAAAGAAGCGCTAGTGAAGGTAAACCATCTCAAATTATTAGTAAATGAAAGTTCTAATAAAAATCTATTAGTATTCATATAACTTATATAAATGTATAAAATAATAAGGAAGGTAAAAAAAACAAAGGAATAAGTTACTAAATAGATATGAATTATGTGAATATATAGGTTTCCAAATAAAATAGTTACACCTCGTTTTTATTTCTATAGAACTTTTCTAATCAAACAAAATATATTTATAACAAAGGGTAACAAAATCTGATTACTGAAAATCTGAAAAATAATTCATTAAGTGTTTATTGTACATCAATGTATGGCTAGACACTTGGTAGACGAAAATTTTTTTTGTCAAACCATATAATTTAGAGAGGCCGTTGTAAGAGTTGCATGTCTCGTAGAACGGTTCATTCTTGTCTTTTGTAGGAGGTGTCCGTTTTAAGATCATTGTACGAGCCTTACCTGTGTAGTGTAGAAATTTACAAAAAAATGAGTTTTCGTTAAGAAGTGGCTGGAAAGAATGATTTTAGTGTACCTTGTAGTGGCTACTGGCTAGAAAGGATGTTTTTAGTATACCGTGTCATTCAAACTGAACGACACTACACTGAACATCTGACTTATTAAAACTGAACATTTTAAATTTTCATCGGTTACTGTGTCATATCAGTTATTGAATATTTACCCTACTAATATATATCTTCAATTTTATAGCCTAATTAGTTTTTTATAAGACACATCAGAGACAGACTGGGAGGTGAAACAATATCAGGAGGAACTCACATTTAGTAGCCAAATTTCACTTTAGTCTGATATTTAACACGCAATGAGAAATTGAAAACGATATGTGCTTAAAATTATCATATTTTTCAGGTACCTCACCAGAAATCGAAAATGGAACACAAAATAATCATGAAGATACGGATTCCACAACAATAGTTTTATTGTCAAAATGCACATCAGAAGGTGCACTCACTGCAGTGTTAGATAGTGCATCAGAAAGTGGACACAGTGCATCAGAAAGTGGACACAGTGCATCAGAAAGTGGACACAGTGCATCGGAAAGTAGACACAGTGCATCAGAAAGTGGACACAGTGCATCAGAAAATGAACAGAGTACATCAGAAAATGGACACAGTACATCAGAAAATGGACACAGTACATCAGAAAATGGACACAGTACATCAGAAAATGGACACAGTGCATCAGAAGGGGCTGGTTCAGTAAGTACACCAGAAAGTACAGTAACTGCAAAGCCAGTCAGTGCACCAGTAACTACAGTAACTGCAAAGCCAGTCAGCAGACCACCAGTAACTGCAAAGCCAGTCAGCACACCAGAAAGTACAGTAACTGCAAAGACAGTCAGCACACCAATAACTACAGTAACTGCAAAGCTAGTCAGCACACCAGTAACTACAGTAACTGCAAAGCCAATCAGCACACCAGTAACTACAGTAACTGCAAAGCTAGTCAGCACACCAGTAACTACAGTAACTGCAAAGCCAATCAGCACACCAGTAACTACAGTAACTGCAAAGCCACTCAGTAGAGAAGAACTAGAAAAACAGTACTGGAAAATTCACTGCAATGAACGCATGTACCGATTCAACAACTGCATATTCTAATTGGTACCGATTGTACAGCTATAACAAAAAAACTTTTAGCTCTACGATAACCTTCAGACAATATAATATCTGTATTTAATAATAATATTCATGTGTGATAATTCAATATTGATAGCAACAATAATTGTTATTCTGTAATAGTTGTTCAGACTATAAATATATCTATGCTTATTATTTTATTATGTTTAAATTTCCTTATTTATTTATTTTTTTGAACGAGGAGCTACAGATGACAATATTATGAGAGAGCGGTCGAAAGTACAATGAATTTTCAGTACTGTTTGTAGAAGTTATATCATCTGTAACATCATGCAATAGAATATTGAGTACATGTGTTGAAATTATATGTCCTATTTTTTATAGCAGTTTATTGTGATCTGTTTAGGCTTGTCATGATGGGGACCGGAAAACTTCCGGTGAGAATTTGAATTAAATTTTATAGCTTAAATTAATTAGGCTACATATTTAATGCATATTAATAATTGATAAAAAAATTCACTGGGAATTTTCCACACTTGGAATTTCCCCACTGGGAGTTTTCCTTATGGGAGTTTTACTAGAACCCGTCAAGATATACGTGTTTCCTGAGAAGTAAAAATTTTGATCGTGTAATTGGAGAAAAATATTAATTGAATTGAAAATGATACGTATAATATTTTGTCCTTGGTTATAGAAATCACCCCTATTTCTATAACCACACAGTACCAATATGATTTGTCATCAGATTACGGGCTTGAATGGCACCTAGTGCCCACATTGGCCCCATTAACTGTGGTTGCTTGGGGAACGACATGAAAATAAAACAGTCTCACTTCCAACAGAAAATTTTCTCGCTACCACAGAGCATGTGTCTCCTACATACGAAGCCCTAACCATTATTATTGCAGATTTGAGAGCGAGCGCTGCGTACTGAGTTGCGCAGTAGCTAACAATCGATGCGGAGGGATCTTTCCGAAACCAAGATATGAAGACACGATTACGAACGCGTGCTGTTATAAATATCTTTATAACAAAATAACAGAGACATTTATTCCCTTTTAACCAGTTTAATTAGTTTTTATTACATTTAATTGATAATTAGTTTGCGTATTAGGACGCTATTCGTTCCATGGTGAGTAAAATAGTTCTAACGCATCGTCTGCTGTCCCGTGAACGCATTCGAACACAGTTCTCGCCACCATTGATGGCAAAGAGAGGTCGATGTCGAGAGAGGTGTCGATGTGCACTACTTTTTACCTGTTGTTTTTATTCTTCATTCACTTTGTATCTATACTGTATTAAATTAATGGGACAGATATTACAGTGTGTGTAAGGTTCCCTGACTGTTATTCAAGTGATGCTAAAGAACGCAATGGTGGTGAGAAACTTAGAACAATTGACTTTGAAATTCATTCATTAATTCAAACAACCTATTCACTTTCGAAGTACATAGTGTAAATTATCTTCAGTCACTTATTATATATATTTGTAAACTCTTGCTGATGTACATTTGTAATTTACAAGTTGTCTTTATCTTTTCACTCCTAATTAATAGTTAATTATGTTCAGATTTAATATAATGTAGATAAAAACTCAGAAGCAACCGTTATGCTTAATTTGTAATCATCCTAAAGTCTACGGCAACAACTCAGAGGTGAGTAAAATATTTATAAATTGGTATAAAAAGTCTACGGATATTACTTAGAATATTTCAGTTACTTTAAGTAACTGCTTTACTTATAATATTTCTTCTTCATGTAATGTTTTTATGTTATTATCTATAAAAAGTGATTGAAACATTGATGTGTTCAAATTTAATATTGTTTTTCTAATTTAATTAGTTATTTAATAAGCTATAAGATACTTTCAATTATTGAATACAAATTCCCTAAACTAAATTAATAATATTTTCAATACAAATTGATTAACAATGCACTATATATTAATACATTCCCATTTCATGAGCCTAGCACTTGCGTGTTTCAGGAATTCATTCGAAATCGTTAGGAATTGTTATGACAGAGGATGATTGTCATAAAATAGGCTTTTACGGTTCTTTCCTTGAATTAACTTTAAATATATGGATTAAAGTCACGCGACATAGCGATGGAGGACTATTCATCACAGTGACTTCATTGTGTAATAATCAGAGCAGGGTGTCGTGGCTAACATTTTCTTATCACTAATTCAAGCCTAAATCTTTAATTCACGTCTATTTAATTCATGATGTGCACGTAATTCAATATACATATATGCTACGTATTGCAATATTCATATGTAGAACGTAAGTGTACATAATTGACGCCGTATGAGAAATTTATTGCTCTTATGTTACCTGATTTAAAAAATTATATCTGTACGTACATAGGGTAAGTTACGAATTATCGGTCGGTTTCACATCTTCGGTCATATTTTAAAAAACGATATAATAATTATCATTTTATTTTACATTGGTATCCATGATACCTGCAAGTATGATGGATACCAATTAATTAATTAAATTAATATTAAATAATAATTATTATACAGTTTTTCTTATATGACCAAATATGAGGAACCGACCGATAATTCATAACTTTTATATTTCTTCTTTAGAAATGGATTTGGTGTATATTCATGTCAACTGTAATACATTTCTTGTACATGTATTTCTTTATATATTGATTTACTTCGCTAATGTAAGTAACGTTTCTCTTAGAAATATGTGAGTGCGAACACCTTTAGCATATACTCTTTGAATATCGTATAATTATATTTAAGGAATTATGAAATTCTATTCATAATGCGTATATTTAGTTGAATAGTTTTTATTTAACTTAGCAATTATTAGTATAGTATTTTCTTAAAGAGAGGACGTGTTACATTCACTGTTTGATTGGAAAATTGAAAAAAGACAACAATTTCAGAAAAATACATGATTTTTTTTTTCAAATTATTATGGGACACTAAAATTTTATTCAATTTTAAATTATTCAACGTTAAAATTTTCTTTAAAGTAGTTTGAAAAAACTGAGGAAATACCAATTATATAAAAAAGTTTAATTAGTAATATATTTGATACAGCTAGGGTAAGTTCCGAATTATCGGTCAGTAGTACATTCATATGTCATATGAGAAAAAAACGATAAAAAATTGATATTATTACACAGTGTAATAATAACAGTTTCTATATCGTTTTTCATATATGTCCGAATATGTAGTACTGACCGATAACTCGGAACTTAACCTAGTGACAAAAACAAATACTTATATATTACATTCTCACCAGTTACATTTTAATTTATCATTAATTCATATATAAAGCATAATAAAACTATTCATCGAATGAAAAATAATGATAATCTCGTCAATAAATTGCCTATTGACGCTATATATAATGAATGACGCTATATATATATATATATATATCCAATGCATTTATTAGTGATGTAACAACGAAATGAAACCTAATAAGTAACTGACTGTCTAGCTCTTCATAAATTTCCTTTCACAGCACTCTCCCTTCACTTAGTACCTTCAAAGCACTCTCCCTTCACTTAGTCCCTTCACAGCACTCTCCCTTCAGTTAGTCACTTCAAAGCACTCTCCTTTCACCTAGTACCTTCAAAGCACTCTCCTTTCACCTAGTACCTTCAAAGCACTCTCCTTTCACCTAGTACCTTCAAAGCACTCTCCTTTCACCTAGTACCTTCAAAGCACTCTCCTTTCACCTAGTACCTTCAAAGCACTCTCCTTTCACCTAGTACCTTCAAAGCACTCTCCTTTCACCTAGTACCTTCAAAGCACTCTCCTTTCACCTAGTACCTTCAAAGCACTCTCCTTTCACCTAGTACCTTCAAAGCACTCTCCTTTCACCTAGTACCTTCAAAGCACTCTCCTTTCACCTAGTACCTTCAAAGCACTCTCCTTTCACCTAGTACCTTCAAAGCACTCTCCTTTCACCTAGTACCTTTACCTTCAAAGCACTCTCCTTTCACCTAGTACCTTCAAAGCACTCTCCTTTCACCTAGTACCTTCAAAGCACTCTCCTTTCACCTAGTACCTTCACAGCACTCTCCCTTCACTTAGTCCTTTCACAGCACTCTCCCTTCACCTAGTACCTTCACAGCACTCTCCCTTCACCTAGTACCTTCACAGCACTCTCCCTTCACTTAGTCCCTTCACAGCACTCTCCCTTCAGTACGAAGATCAATAGGAGTAATTATGAGGTTGAAACCCTATCCTTCTAATGATAACACCATGTCAGATGCACCTCTCACTAACGTCTTCGCCCACATTAAAGAGACGCTAGATGAGACTGTCCTTAGAAGATACTTTAGTGGTGATAGTACACTGGCAAATAGATACTTTAGGGGAGATATAGTACACTGGCAAATAGATACTTTAGGAGAGATAGTACACTGGTAAATAGATACTTTAGGGGAGATAGTACACTGGCAATAGATACTTTAGGGGAGATAGTACACTGGCAAATAGATACTTTAGGGGTGATAGTACACTGGCAAATAGATACTTTAGGGGTGATAGTACACTGGCAAATAGATACTTTAGGGGAGATAGTACACTGGCAATAGATACTTTAGGGGTGATAGTACACTGGCAAATAGATACTTTAGGGGTGATAGTACACTGGCAAATAGATACTTTAGGGGTGATAGTACACTGGCAAATAGATACTTTAGGGGGTGATAGTACATTGGGAAATATTGTGTTTCGGAGTGTTATGGTAATACATTCTAGGATAATTATATTTGCAACCATTAATAACTGACTGAACTATACAATAAGCACTTTATTTGCAATGATCGGACGTTGTTTAATGAAGATACGAGTATTATGTTCACATTATGATCAAATCTACCGAAGCTATTAATTAAACTTTAAGAAATTATGTGTAAATGTGCGGGAAAATATTTTTCTTATTTATTATAAGAATTTTTTCCTGATTTAAGAATTTATTTTTTACAGGCCTAATTTTATGTTATCTTTCTATAGAAGATTGTATACTGTAACCATTATATCCATTGGTATGATCCATTATACCAGAAGCATGTCAGACGTTGATATAAACGATATTGCAGGCCTTGATAAACCGATATAGCAGGAATTGGTTAACCGATATAGCAGTTATTGGTTAACTGATATAGCAGTTATTGGTTAACCGATATAGCAGTTATTGGTTAACCGATGTAGTAGGCTTTGGTTAAGCGATGTAGTAGGCCTAGGTTAAGCAATACAGTAGGCCTTGATTAAGCGATACAGTAGGCCTAAGATAACCGATATAGTAGGCCTTGGTAACCGACATAGCAGTTATTGGTTAACCGATATAGCAGTTATTGGTTAACCGATATATAGCAGGCATTGGTTAACCGATATATAGCAGGCATTAGTTAACCGATATATAGCAGGCATTGGTTAACCGATATAGTAACCCTTGGTAAACTGATATAGAGGCCTTGGATAACCGATATAGAGGCCATGGTTAACCGATATAGAGGCCTTGATAACCGATTTAGCAGGCATTGGTAACTGATATAGCAGGCATAGGGAACTGATATAGCATGCCTGGGTTAACCGATTTAACATGCCTTTGTTAACCGATATAGCAGGCCTTGAGACCGATATAGCAGGTCTTGGTTAACCTATATATCAGGTCATGGATAACCGATATATCAGGTCATGGATAACCGATATATCAGGTCATGGATAACCGATATATCAGGTCATGGATAACCGATATATCAGGTCATGGAAAACCCGATAGTATAGACTTTGAATTAAATTATATAGCACGCTTTCGTTAACCGATACTGCTAGCCATGAACTAACTGATGCATCAGGTCTTAGTAAACCGAAATAGCCGGCCTTGGTTAACCGATACTACAGGCTTTGAATTAACCGATATTGCTAGCCATGAAAGAGCCGATGTATCAGGCCATGGAATTGCAGAAGGCATGGCTAATGAGCGACTCCGAGATCAATTAGGTTTTCAAATCAATGGATAAGATGTCGCTATTAGCGCAGAACAGTCACTCCCAACAGAGAAATTACCATCTGTACAGTCATCTCCATTGGAAAATGTTAAGGGCCGTACACACTTAGGGTTTTTCATGTCTGTCCATCAGACTTTTTGCTAAGCTCCTCCTACTTTTTCCACGAGAATATAAGAAAAAACGATATAATTATTATTTATTTTAGTTGGTATCCATGATACCTGTAGGTATTTTTAATTGGTATCCATGATACCTGCATGTAAATAAATAATAATCATATCGTTTTTTCTTATATTCTCGGGGGAAAAGTAGGAGGAGCTTAGCAAGAAGTCTGGTGGAAGGACTTAAAAAACCCTACGTGTGTACGGCCCTTGAAAAATGATTGCTCTGATGTTTCCGAGTAAAAGCATTTAATATGAACTGTAAAGTCATCATGATAAGTCATCTGCAAACATGTTGATGGAGACAGGGGGAATGTTGCTAAAGAAAACACACGGACAGAATTGAAACTCTCTTTGCAAATTACTGTTATAGTTAATGGAGAAATTTAGATTAACTTTTGTGTGAGAATTAAATAGTTTGTAGCTTTTAAATCTTAAGCGTGAATGTTCAAACCATTGCATGGTGTATATTATCGATAATCAACGAACTAAAATAGCTTCACTTGCATAATTCATCACATTCTTCAATATTTATATCTAAATGATTCATTACTTTCATCTATCGTAGAGAGTACCAAAATATTTCAATAAGTTTTGACAGCGCACTAAGATTTATATCATTTAAATCACTTTCACGGTCCAAAGAATTTCTTTGGAAGTTATTGGACAACGTTTTATTATTTAGTTTCCAAGTATTCGATTCAGGAGGATCAGCTCGGCCTCAAGTTCTGACGGCAAGTTTGAATCCCAAAAGAAGGATGTCCGTGTATGCTCTCATTGGGGGGGGGGGGGGCGAAGGAGGGGGTGAAGGAGGGGGTGAAGGAAGGGTATTGAAGGAGGGAGTGATAGGTGGGGGGATATTGGAGGAGGGGTGGGGTATCGAAGGAGGGGGTGAAGAGTGGGATATTGAAGGGGTGGGGGGTGAATGGTGGAGGTTTATAGAAGGAGAGGGGTAAGTGAAGTAAAAGAGGGGGGGGAGGGGGAATTAGTCGAGTGGTTTTGGTATATGCAGCATTAATGAATTCCGAGTATTTTTCATTGAAGTTTTAATCGATTATCTGATTCGCTTAAACAAATATTGGAATAAGAACTTTTAGTTCCAAAAAACACTTTGATCTGCTAAAGTTGATCCTATTTTTCTAACTGTTATAAAGTTGAATATAAAAATAGTTCGCCAGTATATTTTCATTTGTGGATTGTGTGTGTATATATAGCTTTAAATCTATCAAAGGTACTAGTCTGATTTTTTTTTCGATTCACCAGCCTTATAATAATCGAAAAAAATGCTAGTTATGTAATAAGTATAAATGAGGTAAGTATAAGGAATATGAAGTAAAGTTAAATGTAAATGTGGTAAATTTAACGTAATTTACATGATAGTAAATAAAGGTTTAGTTTGATATAAATACTACGTAAAGTAAATGAGGTAGAACATGATGGGAATAATATAAAAAGTTTTGTAAAGAATATAAACATTTTTAAGTTATGCTTTAATTTATAAGTTCTCTTCAGTCTATGATTGTATTCAAAATAATTATGAAAAGATCGTATTTTTCTGTCTGTCCGCCACACTAGCACGGCAAGCAGCTGGTACATGGATAGGAAATTATTCTGAAATGAGTTCAATAAACGATTTCAATAGCTAAACTATACTTTGTTCTATACAGTTGAAAATGTCGCACAAAAACAAATTAAGCAACAAAAATTATTACATAAACTACTGAATTAATATCAGTGTACTTAAAATTGGTATTTTAAAAAAATCATCAAATTTAACGTCACGCTTACACTAGTTTAGTTAAATAATGATAACCTAATAAGAGGTTCCCCTATTCCTTCTGATTGTAAGCAACCGTTGATAACATTCTTGTTATGCCCCTCCACCTAATTATGAGCGATTGGAAGTTAGGAACTAAAGTTAGATGTGCTTTGAATTCAATGCAAAGCCAGCATGTTTGATCATTGACGCAGATTGGGGCATTCTAGGGCAGTAACTATTGGCTGTCAATTTGGAGCAGATTGGGGCATTCTAGGGCAGTAACTATTGCCTGTCAATTTGGAGCAGATTGGGGCATTCTAGGGCAGTAACTATTGCCTGTCAATTTGGAGCAGATTGGGGCATTCTAGGGCAGTAACTATTGGCTGTCAATTTGGAGCAGATTGGGGCATTCTAGAACAGTAACTATTGCCTGTCAATTTGGAGCAGATTGGGGCATTCTAGAGCAGTAACTTTTGCCTGTCAATTTGGAGCAGATTGGGGCATTCTAGGGCAGTAACTATTGGCTGTCAATTTGGAGCAGATTGGGGCATTCTAGGGCAGTAACTATTGGCTGTCAATTTGGAGCAGATTGGGGCATTCTAGGGCAGTAACTATTGGCTGTCAATTTGGAGCAGATTGGGGCATTCTAGGGCAGTAACTTTTGCCTGTCAATTTGGAGCAGATTGGGGCATTCTAGAACAGTAACTATTGCCTGTCAATTTGGAGCAGATTGGGGCATTCTAGAGCAGTAACTATTGGCTGTCAATTTGGAGCAGATTGGGGCATTCTATGGCAGTAACTATTGGCTATCAATTTGAAATTTCTTGCGTAAAACGATGTTGTGCCGATAACCTACTTCACAGATTTGTCTCTTAATTGACGTTACTTCTAATTAAATTGGTCATCACTTTTTCATTGAATTTCACATTTCAATGAACTTTTTAGCAATGAATGCGTTTAGATATTAGGTATCGGGTGCACGGCGAATTGCCACTGGGTGAACTGCCCATGTGGGGGAATTGCCACTGGGTGAACTGCCACTGGGTGAACTGCCCATGTGGGTGAATTGCCACTGGGTGAACTGCCCATGTTGGGGAATTACCACTGGGTGAACTGCCACTGGGTGAACTGCCCATGTGGGTGAATTGCCACTGGGTGAACTGCCCATGTGGGTGAATTGCCACTGGGTGAACTGCCTATGTGGGTGAATTGCCAATGTGGGTGAATTGCCACTGGGTGAACTTCCCATGTGGGTGAACTGCCACCGGGTGAATTGCCCATGAGGGTAAATTACAACTGGGTGAACAACTCTCCCTGACTGCATCACTACGTACACGAGATGAACAAAACACACACTCGCCCCGTGTGTTTAGGTGTACCCCCCCCCCCTCCTATTATAAGCGTGGACCGAGAATTGTGCCCAACGACAGTTGGGCCCAGGACAATTGGGCCCGCCAACAGTTGGGCCAGGGACAATTGGGCCCGCCGACAGTTGTGCCCAGGACAATTAGGCCAACGACAATTGGGCCCAAAGACAATTGGGCCCCAAGATAATTATATTATTTACCCATTTTGTAAAGAGTCTACTGTATTAACTTAATTAAAGACCATTACTACTGTAATAACTAGGGATGCGATATTATGCGTTTTGTATAAGAATATAGTCTTGAGCATAATTAAAATAAATAATATTCTTTATATGAGAAAATATTCTCGTTATGAATTCTTTTTTTAATAGAACATATTCTTTTCATGAATAAATACTATTGTTCTTTTAAACTAGGGGAGGATGGTCATCAATGGGACACTGGGAACAATGGGACATGCTGAATAACTTTTTTATTTGAGGGTAATTTTCAACAAAATCTTAGTGGTAAACTAGGAATACTTCAGTGCATTTACTCGCATTGCATTCAGCGGTTGGGGTGCAGTCAGCTCTGTGTAAAAGCGAAAACGTGTTTTAGAGGTAGGCAAACAAATTTTTCGTACTTTGTTTCAATTGTTATAAATCAGTTAATTAAACATATAATGATTACGGCATTTTTACATAATATTAAGTAATATGTAAAATATGATCATATAAAAGAATTGCCTTTATACTTTTGTAGTTGAGCCGCTATACCCATATGTTTTCAAAATGGCGTCATGGTGATCATTGGGACAGAAAATTTGGTTAACAATGGGACAGTGCCTTTTTGTCAACCAAACTGTCTAGTTACTTTATATGAATCAATAAATATCTATTTTTGATATATTAACGAACTGTAGCTTCAGGGCTTCTTGTAGAAACAGAGCTTCCAACTGAAGCGGTACTTTCGACCATGTTCAAGGGCTTTAGCAATCTGAAGTCATCACAAAGCACTGCATAGAAAACAAATATCACTAATAAAAGAAAAAGACGCTGCATGATTGCAATGGATACACCAGAGAAAGAAGAGGTTTTTGTTGGTGCCACTAAGGATAAGGCCTTCGAAATCACTTTATAAAGTATCCGCTGTAGATGGCCTGTGAACTATTGTTCTTGGTCTGGTATAGAACTCTTAATCTAACTGATCCGTTCGTCTGAAGAACTTAAATCTCCATCGAAAAGGTTGGAAATGAAGATTTATGCACTTGTAGAATTTGATGCGACTTCTAAAACGTATTCTGTTGGCCAAAAGCATGAAAAAGATAAATACGAAATATTGATGTTAGGCGAAGATTCAAGTGCAATGAGCTTAATTTTCCAAATGTTCCTGACATGGCTTCGGTGAAGCTAGAGAACATTAAAATGATACTACATGAACCAACTAAGTGTGGGACAACATGAAGAGATAATTCGAACTTGAAATTTGACCATAACCTCAACAATATACAAGTTTGATAAACTGTCCCATCGTTCACCAGGTATGTCTCATTGTTCACCAGTGCTGTTATACAATGGGACGATTTTTTTTGTTTTTTATTTAATTTTTTTCTAGTCAACAGAATATGTGATAGCATTCGAGTTAGTTTCATTTTATAAAGGAATATCTATATTACACATGGATTTTTTATTTTTCATACTTTGCCCATAGTAAATGAAATATCAATCTTTCTGTGTTTTTTGTCCCATTGATGACCATCCTCCCCTACTATAAGTTTTCTGTTCTGAGATGGGTCATATAAGAAACAAATTTCATAGTTACAGTACCTCTATGAGTCTATATAGTGAACTCCTGTAAAGTGAATGAGTTAGGTTGTAGCCAATAGAAAGTAAGAATGTAGCTATTTTAGATGAAGAACAAAAGAAAATAAGATTGTGGGTATTTAAAGAAGGCCGTGGTCCACCAAGACCTGCTGAAATTATTAGAATATACAAGTTGAATTAAAAATAGTGTGAATTTGTTGAAACCTGTTCAGTGTTCAATATAGAAGAGTTTTATAAATCAGGATAGAGATTTGATGGATAGAGATAGCACGAATAAGGACATATTGAAAGGAACTTTATCACTGTACATTTTCAAGGGTTTAACAGTATAAGGTATCATCGGCACGTACAGGTATACAATTCACCCAGTGACAATTTACCCAGTGACAATCCACCCAGTGACAATTCACCCAGTGACAATCCACCCAGTGACAATCCACCAGTGACAATTCACCAACATGGGGAGTTCACCCAGTGTCAACTCCCCCACATGGGCAGTTCCCCCGGTGGCAATTCCCCCAAATGGTCAGTTCCCCCATTGGCAATCCACCCAGTGGCAATTCCCCCAGTGGCAACTCCCCTAGAACCAGGTATCGAAATATCGACTTAAAATTTTCCAAGCGTAAGTAAATAGTCAGCTGTAGTGGATGTCATACAACCTAATTTTTCTCCCCGTACGAATAACATAGGAATATTTAGCTGATATTCTAAAAAGGAACCCAACTTACTTCACATTGGTGGTCTATTGGATATGTATAATTCATTCACAAATATTTCAATATTTAACGTTCAATATCAAATCATTATTTTATATCGGCATAGATTCAATAGATTAATTTTTCAAAGCTAAACCATAAGTTTATTTATCTGAGACAGTATTTAACTATCTGACAGAATTTTCATCTTAATAGAAAACAATACCAATAGCCTTTACTAAATTAATATTATTACCAATTATTCCAATTGCAAGTAGTATGTATATTTTATTGCCTATATATTTTATTGTTATTAATACCGAGAAAATGGTTTTATAATGAATTAATGACCCACTCCACTCGGTTTTTTATTTATATCTCTCCTAATTATTAAGGGAGCTTTATGAGATTTCACGACATTTTGAGTTTGGAATCTGCACATCTTTTAATAATGGCATCGTTAGATAATTCGCATTAGGTGTTACGAGTATTAAAAAAATAGTTTATATCAGATTGTGTTATGTATATAGTAGATTTTCATGTTCAATCACTACTTGATATAAAATCTGATTATTTATTACAATACCTTCATTATTTGATACAATATTGGTAATTCACTAAAATTATTCAGCCACCCCAACCAAAAATGAGGTGTGGGAGAAAAGCGGGTTGATGGTGGGAGCCGGATGACGGATATACATGTATTGAAGTTGAAATAGTGATTTTGATTATTATAGATTAATTTACGTCTTAATTAATTCTCAGTTTAAGTATTAATCTTAATAAGTTTATGATCCAGTAAGAGTACGATCATTAATGACTAATTCCCCCCCCCCCCCCGCAGGAGGGTTGATAGGGTGAAGTGACTGTTTTGGGTTTAATATATTACTAGTTCCTCTATTATTATTATTTTCGAATCATATGCCATCAATCCTGAAAAATATGAATTTATAAGAGTGATGTAGAATAATTCTTTTTAAATTCCATCACATATTAATGAAGAAATTGAGTGTTGGATTTATTCCAAATTTGGCTGAAGTCATCACGACCTTTCCATCACAAAATTGAACTAAAATATTCATCTACTAATAGGGTTAAGATACAGGGTTTAATTGACCACTGCACAATACTGAGCTTCAACTTGTGACGTCATAGGAACTTCAAATGGTTTCGAAAAAGTGTCGAAAGCAGTCATGTACCAAGTGGATTAACGATTTTCGAAAGGCATTTCCAAATTGAACTCTGCCTCGCCAAAATTGGAACCTAATTTCACTTCCCCATCTCAAACCAGCGTGAGCGTTCAACAATTGAATTCCCGTTCCAATGAGAAGCAGGAATGCCATTCCACCTTTTCGCTTTTACCTTTAATTTAGAGGTGTGTAATTTTGATGTCGGTTGATCAAAAGAGCTATCTATGAAGCAGTGAAATGCTCTCCAAATTGAAGGAAATTTCTTATTGACTTTCGACCCCTGTCGCCATTTTTGATTTTACTCATTCAAAATGGGTATGACTGAAATACCTTTAGAGTTAGGGTAACTTATTGTAAATACGGTAGACAGAGGGTTAAACACGGTAGACAGAGGGTTAAACACGGTAGACAGAGGGTTAAACACGGTAGACAAAGGGTTAAACACGGTAGACAAAGGGTTAAACACGGTAGACAGAGGGTTAAACACGGTAGACAAAGGGTTAAACACGGTAGACAAAGGGTTAAACACGGTAGACAAAGGGTTAAACACGGTAGACAGAGGGTTAAACACGGTAGACAGAGGGTTAAACACGGTAGAAAAAGGGTTAAACACGGTAGACAGAGGGTTAAACACGGTAGACAGAGTGTTAAACACGGAAGACAAAGGGTTAAACACGGTAAAGAAAGGGTTAAACACGGTAGACAGAGGGTTAAATACGGTAGACAGAGGGTTAAACACGGTAAAGAAAGGGTCAAACACAATAGACAGAGGGTTAAACACGGTAGACAGAGGGTCAAATACGGTAGACAAAGGGTTAAACACGGTAGACAAAGGGTTAAACACGGTAGACAAAGGGTTAAGACCGACAAAACTGATATATATATTTTTAACTGGAAGAGTAGATTGAAAATTTCACAAATTATGTTATAATAATATAAGTTTTTATTATGAGAAGCAGAAGGGTTAAAACAGCGTCAAATATCAATTTTCTAAAAAGTATTTTCATAGAGCAGTGTCATTAAAAAGATATTAGTGACACTGTGTCACTTCCCAAATGAATGTGAAAATAAATAGGTGGAATGAGAGGCAACTGAAAACCTACGAGTTATCCATAAATTAGAAAACTAATATTAACTGCAGTGAATAAACTACACATTGTATATGATATTTTAACTTAACAACAGGTTTTAATACTTTTTTACTTCGGTGCAGAAATTTGTCCTCGGCAATATGAGTTCGAATTATATTCTTTATGAAGTTTTCGATTTTTTGTTGGAAAATCGAGGGAAATCTTGTCGTATTCTCTCATATTTATTTGCATTTAAATTTCACGCTTTCCTTTATATATAAAAATAAGAAGATGTTTGGTAATATTGACAATTTTGAATAATTATACTTTTTGAAAACACTCTGGAAATAAATAAGAATGTGTAGTGTATTGACATATTTTTTCAAGAAAACATATATATATTTTATTAATATTTTTTCACAATAAATATTATCATTATCACCAACTTATTGAACATGTGAAACTAACATATTCTTACTGTGATTAAAATATTTTAAACAATCTTTTCCTATTCTATTTTCTCAAATCGAAAGCAATTCAAAAATGTGCCGAATTCCCGCTTGCAAGCCGAAGTTGCTGACCAATTATATGGTCAAATGGAAAGAGAATCAAGGCTAGCCCTCGCCCAATGTATTCATAATGGAGAATAATTGGATTGATAGCAAAGCCCATGACTACAGACTTAGTCATTCACGGCTTATATTTTGGTGGGCATGAGGATGCATACTGAGTCCATTTCAATTACGAGCCTGAATGCAAGTGTATGCAGTGTGACTGTGGTGAGTGCAATGCAAGTGTATGCAGTGTGACTGTGGTGAGTGCAATGCAAGTGTATGCAGTGTGACTGTGGTGAGTGCAATGCAAGTGTATGCAGTGTGACTGTGGTGAGTGCAATGCAAGTGTATGCAGTGTGACTGTGGTGAGTGCAATGCAAGTGTATGCAGTGTGACTGTGGTGAGTGCAATGCAAGTGTATGCAGTGTGACTGTGGTGAGTGTAATGCAAGTGTATGCAGTGTGACTGTGGTGAGTGCAATGCAAGTGTTTGCAGTGTGACTGTGGTGAGTGCAATGCAATTGTTTGCAGTGTGACTGTGGTGAGTGCAATGCAAGTGTATGCAGTGTGACTGTGGTGAGTGCAATGCAAGTGTATGCAGTGTGACTGTGGTGAGTGCAATGCAAGTGTATGCAGTGTGACTGTGGTGAGTGCAATGCAAGTGTATGCAGTGTGACTGTGGTGAGTGCAATGCAAGTGTATGCAATATGACTGTGGTGAGTGCAATACAAGTGTATGCAGTGTGACTGTGGTGAGTGCAATGCAAGTGTATGCAATGTGACTGTGGTGAGTGCAATGCAAGTGTATGCAATGTGACTGTGGTGAGTGCAATGCAAGTGTATGCAATGTGACTGTGGTGAGTGCAATGCAAGTGTATGCAATGTGACTGTGGTGAGTGCAATACAAGTGTATGCAGTGTGACTGTGGTGAGTGCAATGCAAGTGTATGCAATGTGACTGTAGTGAGTGCAATGCAAGTGTATGCAATGTGACTGTGGTGAGTGCAATGCAAGTGTATGCAATGTGACTGTGGTGAGTGCAATGCAAGTGTATGCAGTGTGACTGTGGTGAGTGCAATGCAAGTGTATGCAGTGTGACTGTGGTGAGTGCAATGCAAGTGTATGCAGTGTGACTGTGGTGAGTGCAATGCAAGTGTATGCAGTTGGACTGCAAGAACATCTTTTTTATTCAACAAGAAAATTTTCGACAAGTTACATGGTATGTCGTAATACTTATATATTCTTAATATTAAAGTAAAAATTTATGGTAAAAATGAATCGATGTAATTTATTTCCACTAGTAACTTTAAAATTTATTTTATTCAGCATAGATAAACATCATACCTTTTGTGTACAGTAGTAACGATAACTTTTAGTAAGTCCTTTTCAGCACCCTCATTTTACTCTTTCTATACAGTTACAGTGCAGGTCAATTATGGGGCTTTACTCCTATTACCGGTCACATCCGGAGAGCTGTACAGTGGCCTTTACATATCTCTCTTCATGTGAAGTAATTTTAGACATTTGAAAAAGAAAATGGACAGAGAGTGATTGTAGTTGTATAATATCTATGATATATTAAGATCATAGATATTACGTTACTTATTTTACATTGCATTATAGCAATATTTTAAAATGTATACCTAACTCAATAACTGAACATTCACTCATTGTATTTCATGCATACTCATTCGCTTTCCTCCTCATTCACTTTCCTCTTCATTCACTTTCCTCCTCATTCACTTTCCTCCTCATTCACTTTCCTCCTCATTCACTTTCCTCCTCATTCACTTTCCTCTTCATTCACTTTCCTCCTCATTCACTTTCCTCCTCATTCACTTTCCTCCTCATTCACTTTCCTCCTCATTCACTTTCCTCTTCATTCACTTTCCTCCTCATTCACTTTCCTCCTCATTCACTTTCCTCTTCATTCACTTTCCCCTCATTCCCCCCCCCCCCCATTCCCTATTTTGCGGAAGTTCCTCACCACACAATCACCTCAAATGACACACCTTAGCCACACAGCTAGAGTGAATGACTGCCTTAGAAAAACACTTTAATGGACAGAGGACAGTGTACTGGACAGTGTACTGGACAGTGTACTTGACAGTGTACTTGACAGTGTACTTGACAGTTTACTGGACAGTGTATTGGACAGTGTACTTGACAGTTTACTAGACACTGTACTGGACAATGTACTGGACAGAGTACACTGTATTGGACAGAGTACACTATACTGGACAGAGTACACTGTACTGGACAGTGTACTGGACACTGTACTGAATAGTGTACTGGTCACTGTACTGGACAGTGTACTGAAAGATGTACTGGACAATGTACTGGTGTACTAATAATATTACAAACTAGCTATGACGTCACTTTATCTCTTCTAACAATTTTATCGTATAACTTAAGTATATCAGTAATATTTCTACTATAAATTTATTCAGATAGTATTTCCATTTAATTATTTACTGATACGCATTCAAGGTGCTTATCTATTATTCATATATGAATCTAGAATATATATACTCTCCCTTTATCTTTCATTCATCTTTCAATGCAATTAAACTTACATTTCAATATTTTATTCAATGATAAATCCCCCCATTGCATTTTGTCTCCAATACTATCCCCCCTTTCTACCCCCGGGGGTAAGACTGTATAGTGACTTCATTATTGCATCTCTCCTAATTTATGCATGAGAATCTATCAGCTCTCCTTTTTTTCCCCTCAAAGATGAGACCCTAAAATCAAATTTCCAAACCGATGAACGGTTTAAGGCTGGCAAATTTTATCCCTGGATTTTTAATCGCCGGAGAAAGCAGATTTGATATCTTGGCTATTGTTCGTGTATATTCCTTTGCAACTTTCGACATCGATTTATTGAGAGGTTTTGTTCTGTGAGATGTACATACAATATGAAAAAAGAGGGGTTTTGTAAATGCAATGAAAGCTTTTTCGATTTTTCGATAAATATCTTTAAGCAGTTGTTTCTTTTATGTAACTCTGATCAACTTTAATAAAAATTATTAAATTTACAATTTTTAATTATAGATTACGATAATGAATTCTAGCCTCTTTTTAAATATCCTTAATGCATTTGAATATAAATATTAATGACTATACTTAAATAGAGTAATTTACACCACTTTAAAGCAATGTAGTCACCTCCAGTAGCAATGTAGTCACAGTAGTCACCTCCAATGGCAATGTAGTCACAGTAGTCACCTCCAGTAGCAATGTAGTCACTGTAGTCACCTCCAGTAGCAATGTAGTCACTGTAGTCACCTCCAGTAGCAATGTAGTCACAGTAGTCACCTCCAATGGCAATGTAGTCACTGTAGTCACCTCCAGTAGCAATGTAGTCACTGTAGTCACCTCCAGTAGCAATGTAGTCACAGTAGTCACCTCCAGTAGCAATGTAGTCACTGTAGTCACCTCCAGTAGCAATGTAGTCACTGTAGTCACCTCCAGTAGCAATGTAGTCACTGTAGTCACCTCCAGTAGCAATGTAGTCACAGTAGTCACCTCCAATGGCAATGTAGTCACTGTGACTGTAGTCAGCTCCAGTAGCAATGTAGTCACTGTAGTCACCTCCAGTAGCAATGTAGTCACAGTAGTCACCTCCAACAGCAATGTAGTCACTGTAGTCACCTCCAGTAGCAATGTAGTCACTGTAGTCACCTCCAACAGCAATGTAGTCACAGTAGTCACCTCCAGTAGCAATGTAGTCACAGTAGTCACCTCCAGTAACAATGTAGTCACTGTAGTCACCTCCAACAGCAATGTAGTCACAGTAGTCACCTCCAGTAGCAATGTAGTCACTGTAGTCACCTCCAACAGCAATGTAGTCACAGTAGTCACCTCCAGTAGCCATGTAGTCACTGTAGTCACCTCCAGTAGCAATGTAGTCACTGTAGTCACCTCCAGTAGCAATGTAGTCACAGTAGTCACCTCCAGTAACAATGTAGTCACTGTAGTCACCTCCAACAGCAATGTAGTCACAGTAGTCACCTCCAGTAGCAATGTAGTCACTGTAGTCACCTCCAACAGCAATGTAGTCACAGTAGTCACCTCCAGTAGCCATGTAGTCACTGTAGTCACCTCCAGTAGCAATGTAGTCACTGTAGTCACCTCCAACAGCAATGTAGTCACAGTAGTCACCTCCAGTAGCCATGTAGTCACTGTAGTCACCTCCAGTAGCAATGTAGTCACAGTAGTCACCTCCAACAGCAATGTAGTCACTGTAGTCACCTCCAGTAGCAATGTAGTCACTGTAGTCACCTCCAGTAGCAATGTAGTCACTGTAGTCACCTCCAGTAGCAATGTAGTCACTGTAGTCACCTCCAGTAGCAATGTAGTCACTGTAGTCACCTCCAGTAGCAATGTAGTCACTGTAGTCACCGCCAATAGTTTTATCACTCTCCAGAGAGGCCTAAATTACTAAGTTATTCTCCGGGGTAGGCAGAACAAATAATGTTTCACCTTAGGATAACTGCATGTGTGTTATTGTAACACATTATTGTGCGCTGTGTTATTTAACATTATTGTGTTGGTAATGTCTATATATGTATTCTAATATATCAATTAATTATTGAATTATTTTTTGTGCAGGGCTTCAGTTAATTTCTAACTCTAATAAAAATGTAATTGAAAATAAGAATACGTTCCTGCATTTGCTTTTATAATTACATGAACGTTTATAGTTAAATTAATACGATAGTGTATATAATTTTAGAACATTGTAAAGGTTTTTTTTGCCCCCCCCCCCCACTTTGGTGTAATGACGTTAAAAGAGGTATGGAAACGTAACTCGAAGTGCCTCTCCATGCACAGTGTTAAAGAATATCCCTATAAAGATCTTTTTAAGAGATAATGGCGGAGAAAAAGTTTAATGCTCTTGAAAAGTGCTGCAAAAAGGTTAGAAATATAAGATAGGTGTGTGTGTACTTAGCAGTGAATGTCAAGACATATAATTAACATTAACCGTATACAACTTACACAGTAATAAAGATGAACATTGCTATTTAAACCTATAATTACGCCAAATGTAAGATGTCCTATCACATATGCACTGAGAAAAATAAACAACTCCAACTGATGCACTCAGGTGTTTGGAGTTCAACCTATGGCTTTGTCTCTAATGCGAGACACTTTAGTGCATCAAACTATAGTCCGGATGCACTTAAGCTTGAAAGTGCATCAGTTTGATGCACTCAGTGCATCAGTGATGCACTGAGCTCATTGCATCACTGAGTGTTGTTAGTGCTCAGTGCATCAGTTTGATGCACTTTAGTGTCTCAGATAATAGTTTGTTAAAATAATGTGGAAATTATTCTCATCATTTTAACAAAGGAAAATTTGAGACACTAAAGTGCATCTAACTGATGCACTTTCAAGCTTAAGTGTATCCAAACTATAGTTTGATGCACTAAAGTGTCTCGCTTTGGAGACAAAGCCATAGGGTGAACTCGAAACACCTGAGTGCATCAGTATTTCTCTGAGCGTATATCGTATCTAAATCTATATAATATATTGCAGTATATCCATATCATATATACAGTATATCCATAACATACATAAAATATGTTATACTGTATAAGAATACAGTATATCTACAACATATAAGAATTCGGTTTATCTATATCATATCCATCTATCTTATATATATACAATATATATCCATATCATATTTAAATGGAGTATATCCATATATCTCATATACAGTATATTACACTATATATCTCATAAATAGTATATTACACTATACATCTCATATACAGTATATTACACTAATATCTCATATACAGTATATACACTATATATCTCATAAACAGTATATTACACTATATATCTCATATACAGTATATTACACTATACATCTCATATACAGTATATTACACTATATATCTCATATACAGTATATACACTATATATCTCATAAACAGTATATTACACTATATATCTCATATACAGTATATTACACTATACATCTCATATACAGTATATTACACTATATATCTCATATACAGTATATACACTATATATCTCATAAACAGTATATTACACTATATATCTCATATACAGTATATTACACTATATATCTCATATACAGTATATTACACTATATATCTCATATACAGTATATTACACTATATATCTCATATACAGTATATACACTATATATCTCATAAACAGTATATTACACTATATATCATATACAGTATATTACACTATATATCTCATATACAGTATATACACTATATATCTCATATACAGTATATTACACTATATATCTCATATACAGTATATTACACTATATATCTCATATACAGTATATTACACTATATATCTCATATACAGTATATTACACTATATATCTCATATACAGTATATTACACTATATATCTCATATACAGTATATACACTATATATCTCATATACAGGATATTACACTATATATCTCATATACAGTATATTACACTATATATCTCATATACAGTATATACACTATATATCTCATATACAGTATATTACACTATATATCTCATATACAGTATATTACACTATATTCTCATATACAGTATATTACACTATATCTCATATACAGTATATACACTATATATCTCATATACAGTATATTACACTATATATCTCATATACAGTATATACACTATATATCTCATATACAGTATATACACTATATATCTCA
>CANNZV010004895.1:0-33689 GCA_947561585.1 Caprella mutica
CCTAGAGCTGTAGCTTATAACCACATTTTACTTTTTATTTTAGCCTCTAGACTTCTAGAGTTTAGGTAGGTATATACTTTATTAAATGTTCTATAATGCATATGATTCTTCCATTCGTAAATAGCCGCCGGTTTACGTCAATAGTTCTATAATGTAGACTGTAGTATATACTTTTTGTTTAAACTGTTCTTTCTGTATTTATAAATACGTTTAAATTTAAATCCTTTTCAGGTTTTAGTCTCACAATACCAATAGATATAACCATATTTATGCACTATAAAAAAAGGGAAAACCTACGAATAATTTTCGGAACAGCTGGATGCTCAAGGTTAGTGTTAAACGGTAAATGTAATTACGTATATTCACCTAATTTATTTTTCCCATAATTTTCATCTTCTAATTCTACTACCAAATTCTCGTTTTTATTTTGTGCAGGTAACTCTTAAGAAATTTCTTTCTTTCTGGGTAGCAAAGAATTTATAAGCCTGCATGAGCTCTAGGGTCACGCAGGTAAATTGCGGCCCTTTAATTTTTTATTGCAGCCCTCTCAAGAGAGTCTCTACAACATTTTGAATCAAAATTACATTAAAATGTTGCATAGCTATCAAAAGAAGCACAGTGAATGCTATAACTTATTAATTTAAGTTCTGACGTGTGTTTTGAAGCTATGATGTTTTAGTTGTTAGAGGCCGCAGTTAGTAAGTGGGCCGCAATTTACCTGCGTGACCCTATCATGAAGCTGTTTGTGGTGGATTTAATAGAAGGGGGTTCCCTTTGGCCTCGAACTGTTGTAATTTGGATTAATTATTGTCTTTTTTCATTCTTATTATGTTTATCTTTTTACGCCACTTGCAGTTTTAGAGGATAGCACTAGGTTTATGCTTTCAAACTACGAGGTCTTCGACTTTTGGGTTTGTTAGGCTTAATTTACTATCCCCTTTTCATTTTAATCTTCCATCCGTTAGTGCAGCCTCCGGACCTTAAATTGGGTCGTTTTTTTTTTTTTAAGTGAATGCATTCTTGGAGTAGCTCTTCTGTATTCATGAGCATTGTCACCGACGGTAGTAGGTGACTTTGTTCTTGAATCCACTTTCCTTTCAGACTGCTTCTTCCAGTCCCTTGTATTTAATTTCATTGTCAGCGATATGGCCTTTGGTTTCAAAGAAAACGTTAAACCCCTACTTAAATTAACAGAGATTATATATTAATAACTTTATACTGAAAAAACGATCTTAAATTCATAATAGTAAATATGTAAGATATTCATGTTGCATTTATGAGAGTTTTCAACGAATGACACTATGTAACAGTCATGAATTCAAGAAAGAGGCAGAGAATTTTTCGATACGAACAGTTGCAAATTGGATGATGACCAAGTTTTTTTTCCTTTTTGTTTCATTGAAATTCTCTGTTTTGTAGAATAGCACTAGATAGGGATAACAATGTAGTCTTAGATTGTTTATTAATATAATTTGCAATATGTTTTTGCACCCTGTTTGTTCATTTTCCTCTTACTTCCGCGATTACTAGATTCTCATTCCGTAACATTCCATTGAAGAGTCTCTTTCATTCCATTCACGGCGTCTCTTTCCAATCTAACTGCTATTTTCTATTTATTTTCCGATTAACGAAATCTCGAAACCATTATATTCGCATCAAACCTATTCAATAAAAATAACTTATATACTAATTTATATTATTAAAATTTGTTTCCAGTTCAAAGGGTAGAGCGAGCATTCGCTAGGAGGAACTCTAAAGACCACTATCTATAACCAGATCACTTCTCCTCACAAGAAAGCGTAAGAAACAAACGACAGCAGTGCAAATCTCCCTATTCTCAATTGGTAAGGACAAATTTCTATTAGTTCAGTGATAACTGATAGAATTAGCAAAGTTATTCGTATCAGTTATGTTTCATAAATATATAATTTAAAAAATGTATGAAATTGTTTAAAGATATAATATAGTAGGCTAATTACAAAGCCCCCAGTGCCTGTATCCTCAATCTGTTCAGGTGAATATAAGAGAAGGCACAACAGCTTCAGGCTTATCATTTTTGTGGCTAATTGTAGTTTCTGAGGATAACTCGTATGCTTTTTTTGTCCGGTAGGCTTCATTTATTATCACCTCTTCATTTTCCTTTTCCATCTGTGAGTGCTGCCACCGGTGTTGGTGACTCTTTCCGTCACATTCCTTGGTAAGTGACTGCAGTCATGGATTATTATTTTTTTTGCATCCATGAGCGTTGTCTCCCACTGGTGGTAGTTAATTCTTTCATGGAGTCACTTTCCTTTCTAACTGTTACTTCAAGCCCCATATATATTCAATTTATTTTCAATATCAGCGATATGGCCTAAAAACTTTCAATTAGATTGATTGGCAATTGTAAATTATTTCATCCAAATACTTTACAATTGGAAATTGTGAATACACAACTTATGGTTTCTGTAGTTTCTGAAATATTGAATTCTTAAATACTGACTGTGATACACGGTTATATATTTTGCTAGTATTAAAATTTGCAAATATTCTGAGTACTGGTAATAATTAATTAAACTCTTATATAGTTACTTGTATATATTTTTTTTAACATCTGTTGAGAGAGTATAATGGTGGTTCTAAAGAAAATAGTTCATTATAGTTGTATCAACTAATTTTTTTTAACTGTAGCTTTTTGTTTATAGCCTAGTTTGGAATTCTTGACTCATTAAATCATTAAACTAAAAAACGTTTAAACTCTTAAAATTTACTGATAATACGAATGGCTTGATTTATACAATATCCTAGATTACTTCAACATGTAACTTGCCGCTAAAATGAGAGTTTCTACAATATTTCATTTGTCCTTGTGACATTATTATTTGAACATTTAAATAAAATTAAGTAGTTTAGTGACATTGTTCATTATTTTCTACTTATTGACTTTAATTTTTTCTATTTTACAGTTTCGTTCTTTGCATCTCCTTTGACAACAAATCGAATAAAATTAAACACTTCCTTCCATTTTTGAGGCAAATATGTATCACCCTTTTTCAGTACAATTTCTGTTTCCATAAAGCTATAATCTTATTTAAAAAAATGACCAATATTCAATTACAAGAAATTAGTAAAATTCAATTATTTCTTTTGTAGAGTTCTTTAGTTTCGTTTAAATTAATTCGACTTTTTTCCAATTAGTTGTAGCATTAGTTGTAGTAAGTATTCTACGGATTGGAATTAGAGACTTTTTCTAACAGTTAGTCTCGAGTAATGGAAGATAAATGTAGTGTTTATATAAAACCACGTTTCTAATGCTAAACATCTATTCAACCTTATCTTGCAATTTCCAAAAATAGCTTTGTGGTCTTTTCTTAACTCATTTTAAATTATCCTTTTCTCTCCATCGTTTGCGGTCTAACCTCTTAATTCATAAACATAAAAAAAAAATTAAAAATATTAGATCAAGGTGTCACTCTTTTTAGTCCTTTGGGTAAATATTTTGTAAGTTTGATTTTTAAAATTCCGATCACAGTAAGGATTTTAATCTATCTGTGTTCTACTTTCCATTAATCTTGTTTTCTATCAAATCTTGTTTCTTCCTTGCCACTCGAATGTGGATTCTTTTAACATAACCAAATGTGCTTCGAATACACATTGTTCAGGATTTTGTAGAATAGCGCTAGGGTTATGCTCTTCAACTACGAGGTCTTAGATTTTTGTGTTAGGTAGGCTCGTAGGCTTCATTTACTATCACCTCTTCATTTTCCTTTTCCATCCATGAGGGCAGCCATCGGTGCTTGCGTCCCGTTTCGTCACATTCCTTGGTAAGTGACTGCATTCACGGAGTAGCTTTTCTGCATCCATGAGCATTGTCACCATCGGTGGTAAGTGCCTTTGTTCATGGAGCCACTTTCCTTTCTGACTGCTTCTTCTAGTCCCTTGTATTTAATTTCCTTTTACGTTAGCGAAATAGTCACGATATGACTGAAGTACGACGTTAAATCCCTAGTATAATAAAAAATATATTATAGTATGAGATTAAAATAAAATCTATTCAATTTGTTTTATCTTGTTAATAATTGTTTGTAGCGTAATTCTAAGTCAACATCAGAGATTTTTTAATCAATTTGTTTGTAAACATTTTCAGATTCAAATAACTTCGCACCACTGCAGTTCTAATCAGGACAGTTCTCATCAGTGAAGTTCTCATCAGTGAAGTTTCCATCAGTGAAGTTCCCATCAGTGAAGTTCCCATCAGTGAAGTTTCCATCAGTGAAGTTCCCATCAGTGAAGTTCCCATCAGTGAAGTTCCCATCAGTGAAGTTCCCATCAGTGAAGTTCCCATCAGTGAAGTTCCCATCAGTGAAGTTCCCATCAGTGAAGTTCCCATCAGTGAAGTTCCCATCAGTGAAGTTCCCATCAGTGAAGTTCCCATCAGTGAAGTTCCCATCAGTGAAGTTCCCATCAGTGAAGTTCCCATCAGTGAAGTTCCCATCAGTGAAGTTCCCATCAGTGCAGTTCCCATCAGTGCAGATCCCATCAGTGCAGATCCCATCAGTGCAGTTCCCATCAGGACAGTACTAATCACTATCAGATAAGTTCTCATCATTTCCAGGAAGTCTGGTCTCATTCCCTGTGATATCCATTTATTCATGCTTATTACTTTTAGATTTTCAACGACATTTCTCCGTGAAAAGGAAGTGCATAACACTAATTTGTGTATTTTATTTATTCTTATGCGTTTGAAAAACTTTAATCTTAGGTAAATATAGAATTAATTGTATATAGTAAGTTCATGTTAATCATTCAACCCTAAGCTTTTAAAAATTGTTCTAAGATTGATACTTCATGTAAACTAGTACTAATTAGAAATCCTTTATTTTAGTAAAAATTGTATCGGGTACTTTTTACTTTTGAAATAACCTGCAAGTGTATTTAGTCGTGTAGTAGCTTTTAAATTTTTACCTAATTTAATTGTTATCTTCAACTTTTGTAAAACACTATTTTTTATAAGTTGAAAGCCTTAGTTGACAGTTGTCATGAATCCCAGTTTCACTCCGATGTCACAAATTAAGCATCAAAACTGCAGTAGGTAGCTACATTAGTTCTGTTCTTGGAGAACTTTCTTTTGATTAATCTCATAGAACTTTGTAACTTATTTTATTGTCAACGTGAGCGATGTGACATTTATTGAGAAGAAAAATTATGATCACTTCAGTTATTTTTAGTTCACTATATCACTGCTTGTCAATTGATCGTACAAGCATTTAATATATAAAAAATTTAAACTGAAAAGAATCAGTTCACATGATGATAAAAAATCCATCAAAATTCTGCATTTTAGAATCTAAACTAAATAGATAAAGTTACAACTTAGTCATAGTTTTATTTAATTCTTTAACCTAAAAGAATTTTTCAATTAAATAACTACAATAAAAGATAGAAAGTATCGGTATAGCCGTATAGGTAATTACTTATTTATAAGTTGATGAAAATAGAGAAAAACGCTTGTCAGCAACTTACTGATTGTTGTCATTAAATTAAGACGTAAGATGAATTATTATCTTTTTAAAAACACAAATTTTAATAACTTCCTCATTTGGCCAATATATTGAATGAATTAAAAAAGATTATACACACAAAGGACTTTGAAAAAGAAAAGAAACTTGTCTTATCGACGAAATTAGTCACCACTGTTAATTTATTGAAATTCTGAATGCAGAAAATCTCCGGATTATAACAGAGACTGGTTATATCCCGTCCAGCAAATTATTTAAATGTGAAAAAAAAAAATGCTAAGCTATTATAAATATATATCTTTAGACGATTAATAATAATAATTTCTAAGTTAGAGAAAAGACCACGTCAGAAAATTCCATTTTGTGGTCAGTGACAAGAAAAGGGTCTCAACACAATATCAATAAAGTCTCATATCTCCTCCAAAATATCAAGCCTACTCAAAAACTCAATCAAATTCAGAATATCCAAATTTTCACCGAGCACAGTTCCAGTCTTATATCCTCAAGCTGTGGGCAGGTTACAAATATATGCTCCACAGACATTGGCTCCAAATTGCACCATCGGCATGTTGGTCTAGGCTCTTGTACGGTGCTACTCATCTTATAGCCATGTGTCAGGTTGGTATGACCAATCCTCAACCTATTTATCACAACTTGCTCACTTCTGTTCGTCTTAGTTTTCTTCCTCTTTGCAGGTTCAGTGAGTATTTTAGTCAGCTGAGTGTTCTCTGTTCTCCATCTCTGAGCCCATCGCTGCTGTATTTTCTCCTTTATGGTATTAAACCAGTCAGTGTAAGGGCATGTTATAAATTCTGGTAGTTTTCTACATGCCTCCTTGGCTAACTTGTCTGCAGTCTCATTACCCTTAATGCCACTGTGTGAAGGTATCCACATAACGGTTATATTTATATTGTTAGTGATAATGTTATGAAGTGAAATTTGAAGTCTGTACAAAAAATGATTTTTAGGTTCTATTGAATTTAATGCTTGGACTGCACTCAAGGAGTCGGTACATATGAGGAACTTTTTCCCAGTGGGGTTTTTACTGAGTTGGTTACAAATTAAAGTGCAGGCCAGTTTAAGAGCTTGCAGCTCAGCGGTGTAAATTGATGCTACCGAGGGCAGCGTTGATAGAAGTTTAGATTGGCCCAAAACTGCTGCACAGCCAACTCCATCGGAGTCCTTTGAGCCATCAGTATAAATCAATTGATGATCCGAGTAGGAGTTTCTAATATAGCTTAAAAAGGTAGGACTGAAGTTAGGGATTCTTTTAGTGTCGGGAGTAACAAATTCCCTGTCAATGTCTGGTCTCTCTATGCAAACGGAGTAGATATCGGGTGTTTTGAAAGGAAGTACAGGCTGCGTTGGTATAGTTAATTCTGCTGAAGCGTTGTTTATCCTCATCAGCAACGGCTTATTTGGATCAGGCTTTGTTGAGAAAAAGGTTATGAGGTCAGGGTTCAGAGTAGAATTATATGCAGGGTTTGTAATAAAACATTTGTTTCTGAAGAAGTATCTGCATATTAGATCGTCTCTGCGATCTTCTAGTGATGGTTCATTCATGAGAACTTGCAGGCTCCTTACTGGTGAAGACTTAAATGCTCCAGATGTTATTCGCAAGGCTTCACTCTGTAGACTTTCCACTTTATTTAGAAGGGAATTTGATGCACTGCCATAGATTATACAACCATAGTCTATTTTGGGACGCAACACAAGTCTGTACACATGGAGCATAACGTGTTGGTCCGCTCCCCACTTCAGGGAAGTTAAAGATCGAAGGAGACCAAGTGTCTTGTTGCAAGAAGTGGTTAGGTTTCTAATATGGGTGCTCCAGTTCAGTTGAGAATCCCAGGTCATACCCAAGAATCTAGCCGTTTTTTCAACATTCAGGGGAGTGTTGTCTATTTTCAGGGTTGGTTTTAAAGGGAAATCAGGGTTACGATGAAACGTCATACAGTGGGTTTTACTAATAGAAAAGGTGAAACCGTTGTTGTTGGCCCATTTGTAGATGTTGTTGATGGCTGGTTGTAGAACATTTTGTACTCTTTGCATGGAATAATCTGAGTAGGCAATCTGGATGTCATCGACAAACAGAGAAGAGTGTACATTTGGAGGGATAACTTGTGGTAAGGCATTTATCTTTATAGCAAACAGTGTGACGGATAGAATGCTCCCCTGGGGAACACCGGCAGCTTGAATCTTCTCATCGGATAGTTCTGAACCAACTAGAACTTTGAACTTTCTTAATCTTAAAAATTCCTTGATATATGATGCCATGTTTCCACCAATTCCCAAGCTCTTCATGTCTCTCATTATACCAAACCTCCACGTGGTATCATATGCTTTGGCTAGGTCAAAGAAGACACTAACGGTTACCTTTTCGTTTGCGAAAGCTCTTCTCAAGTAAGTATCTAGTCTTACTAAGTGATCCACTGTAGACCTATTTTTTCTAAATCCACACTGGATATGGGAGAGTAGTTTGTTGTTTTCTAGATGTTCCACAAGGCGCCTGTTGATTAGCTTTTCGAACATCTTGCCCAAACAACTCGTTAGTGCTATTGGTCTATAATTGGATGGATTGCTGAGATCTTTCCCAGGCTTGGAGATTGGTATAACTATGGATTCACTCCATTGTGGTGGGTAAAAATGATTGAGCCACAGTTTATTATATAGATTGAGCAGGTGTTTCTGTATATGTTCAGGCATATTACTAAGCATTGCATAATGAATTTGGTCTGGACCTGGAGCAGTGTTTTTTGCGGAGGATAATGCAGCATTCAGCTCAAGTTCTGTAAATGGGAGGTTGTACGGTTCGTTGTCTTCTGGAAAAGTTATATCTGTTTCTTGTTTTCTTCTTATTTGTTGAAATGTTGCTGAACTATTTTTGTAGCTGGATGTTTCGGCTCGGGTGTTGGCAAGGACGTTAGCAATATCTTTAGGCTTTGTGACACTATTGTTTCCTACTTTAAGGAAAGATATTTTGCGGGGAGGGTAACCTCTAATTTTACGTAGTTTGTCATATATTTGAGACATGGGTGTATCATTTTTCATATCACTAAGATATTTCCTAAATTCTAATTTTTTTGATTCAATAATAAACTTTTTGGTGATGGCTCTCTGCCTTTTCCATGATATCTTATCAGCCAGTAATCCAGAGCTCCTATATCTTCTGTACAGGCGTTCCCTCTCTTCCCAAAGTCTCTTACATTCATCAGACCAGTAGGGAACTGGAAAAAATCTTTTAGTTTGTATTTTAGGGATGTTTCTGTCTGACGCAGAATATATTCTGCTATAGAGATCGTTAATTAGGAAGTTACAACTGTTTTCCTCGACATCAGGTATTTCTTCACTCCAAGCTGCATCAATTGAGTATTCGAACCATTTAGCTTTCTTTATATTGTATCTAGTTTGTGCAGTTGGTTGCCCCGCGTTTCTCGTGATGAGAATGGGGTGATGATCACTAGAAAGTACCGTTTGTAGTACATTCCATTCCAAGAAAGGTGTCAAAGCAGGATCACAAACTAAGAGGTCTATACATGATCCCGACTCATGGGTAGATCTACCATCATTTAAACAGTTTAGCTGAAGATCACTCAAAACTTTGTTAATTTGGTTACCTCTTTGGTTATTTGCAGCTGATCCCTAGGTCCGTTCAGGTCTCCTAATAGGAGGAAGGGTTTTGGGAGTTGTCCGATTACATCACTAATAGACTGGTATGTTATTCTTTCTCTGCCTGGGATGTAGATGGATGCTATTGAGATGGGTTGATGATGATCGAGTTGAATTTTTGCGGCAACAATTTGATGTTCAGAGTGTATTTCTAATTTTTCATGAGGACATGAGTTGTGGATATAAATAGCCACTCCTCCATGAAATCTTTGGTTGTAGTGACCTTGTCGACAGAAGCTTGTATAACCAGGGAGCTTAATGCTAAAATCATTACCTAAGAAGGTTTCTTGATCGGCAAGAACTAGTGGTTGGTATGATTCAATTAATTTTATTAGTTCTTGCTTCGCTGAGGAAATTCCTCTAACATTCCACTGAATGATGTGGTTCTCCATTTATAATAGTCTTATTAGTGATCTTTTCTATTTTTCTTATCTTTTCTTATTTCTATGTTTCGAGCTGTTGCGAAGTTCGGACTCGTAGTTTGATAGATCCAACATATCATCTGTTGGTTCACTTGCTTCTTCTTCGAACATTCTTTTGGTGGATATTGCATCGTTTTCGAAAATCTCCGGAGTTGCAGGGGAATAAGACTGTCTTGATTTTGAATTTTCATGGATCTCTATAATAGGGGGCATTTCTGTAACTGTACCCATGGGTAATATCACAGAATTTTTAACAGCTCTACTATAGTTGAGGTTCTGGAAATTGGGGTTGTCTTTTTGGAATATCAGTTTAGCCTGAGCTCTTGGCACACGCCTTCTTTTCTGGATAGAGATGATTTCCATCTCGAATTGTAATTCTTTGCACTTTTTGTTACCAGTGAAATGATTTTCCTGGCAGTGATGGCATTTTGGGTTAGAAGAGGAACAATTTTCAATTAAGTGGTCGTCAGCATCACACTTGGTGCACCTTGGAGGGTTTTTGCACCATTTCTTTGTATGTCCAAATTCAAGACACTGCTTGCACATCATAGGTCTGTTAACATACTCATATACCTTTGTGAGAGATTGCTCTCCAAGGATACTAATATACTGCGGGACTTCAGACTGGCTGAAGCTTAAAATGAGAGGGATTGCTCTTAAGTTTCTGGACTTGATCCAGAATGCGATAGTAGCATCACTAATTGGTAGCTTCTCCATAATTCTCTTCTTGTATTCATCGAAATGTTGCAGATTATATTCGTAAATGTAAACAAGTCCTTTTGGGCATTCATAATGTGAGGATTTCATAGTAGTCATGGGTTTCCCGTTCAGAAGTTTCAAAGCAAGGATTTCTTGATATTGCACTTCAGAGGAAACTTCAATAGAGAAGACCTCAGCATTGACAGACCGGATACTTTTTACTTTGCCAGTGATGCAACTTGCGAGACATCTGTCCAGCAACCAGGGAGTCATGCTTCTCTTATCTTCTACTGACATCTTTACATCTACAACGTCTAAATACTTTTCACTGTTCACCACTCTTCCCTCTTCTTCTCCTCTCTCTATCTGAATTGCTCGTCTCATACTGACTTTCCTTTCTGCTTGAATAGCAATCAGGTTCGCTTCTCTCTGATATCGTGAGCAGATTCTAGATCCTGCTTCGTGTGCTTCTCCACAGTGGTAACACTTCGTGAATTCACTCTGGCAGTTGTCAGCAGAATGACCTGGCTCTGCACATTTTTTACAGACAGAGTTAGTAGATCGACATTTAACTAAAGTGTGGCCATAGGTATAGCAATGCTTACACAGCATAGGTTTATTAGAGTACGGATAAACTCTAGTGTCGCATTCCTCTCCATGTATGTAGATACTATATGGTAGGCTGTTACCAGTGAATGTGACTATGAGGGCTCTCATAGTAGGGTCCCTAGGTTTTATGAAAGGAGCAAGGGCAACATTTTCAATTCCACAGTTTTCATTCAGCCAGATTTTGAAATCTCTCAGATTCTCATCTGTTGACAAGTCTGTATGTTTTACATACATTAGTCCTCTCACGGTATTGAAAGGAGCATACTGAGACACCACACAAGGAGTGCCCTTGATGTCTTTTATGGTAATAATATCATTAGCTGCTGTCATCGTTCGTATTTCGACAATGTATTTACTTCTATTGATGCCAAATACATTTAGTGGTTTTTCTCCTGTCGTCTCTTCGACAACGTCCTCCAGGTGGAATGGGTTTGTTGACCTTTTGGAATCTCCTTCGAAAAGGAACTCGAAGAAACGAGGGACAGTGTTGGTGACTGATGAGGTCTCTTCTTGGTAAGGTACAAACTTTCTCTTTGAAAGCTTTTTAGGTCTAATCTCAATCTGGTATGTCTCGTTTGGGGCAATAGTTTCAGGGATGATTTTCTGTAGCTTATTCTTAATCTTACACTTCAGTTCAGAAAATTCTTCATTTGTATCTCCAGATGACACAAGTATTGACGGATCCATCACCTCGAGCAACCCAGCAAGAGCTTCAAGTGCTTCCAGTTTGGGATTCTGAGGGGTAGTATCCACTGATTTAGTTTCTTTCGGTTTTTGTTTCTTAGTTTCTCTCTCCTCTGAGGGAGGAGGTGAGTTACTCTGGTTTCTTTTATTCCCCCTACCCATATTGTTGAGTCTTTGGAACAATGCTCGGCAAAAATAAGGAAGGGGTCCCTCCCTAAGAGGGGCCCAAGTTACTGAATACAAATACAACAAATTACTGGAAATATCAAATTATGAATAATACATTAATGATCAAGTATAAATACACAAATAACCCCTAGAATTTAGGGGGGTGCCCCCCGTTGGTTCTACCAATTTAGAATCTTTTAAAGACAATGTAACAAAATAATAGATCCTAATTACAATATTTGGTATACTAACGGTACCGACCACGTGAAGGTGGGGGACACCTAGGCTCCTTATTACTGTTTATAGTACAGTAAGGGAAGGGATATACTACAATGGGTTATAGTAAGCCTTATCTAAACCGTGTCTAATTTGGAAGATTCACTAGTGTTACCTCAACCAAGATAAATGATTAGATAAAGAATTTATACTTTTCCGGCACCAGTAAAACGTGGTAAAGGGAACAGTGAAAATTCCTTGTGTAATTGTGTTAATCATTTAAATGTGAAAAAATGCGAAGCTATTAAAAATCATATCTTTGGACGATTAAATACTCTTGTGTGAATGTTTATAATATAAAATATTCGTGGAATAAGATTTGACAAAAGTAAAACTATAGACATTTACCACAAAGTTGAAAACGTGTATTATAGTTTTAATAATATAGCCTATAGGAGAACAAATAATTCAAAGAAGCGAAGTTATTTAAAATCATATCTGAAGATGATTAGTTTAATGTTCTTGTGTGAATGGTTGTCATAAATAATATTTTTGGAATTAATGAGATTTGATAAAGATAAAGCTAGAAATCTACTTTAACCTCAAATTCGAATAGTTATTAGTTTCAATAATAGAACGACAATTGGTCGAAAGTAAATTGCATAAAAACATACAAGAGTAAATCGTACGAAATATATACCAAGGTTAATTGAATGGAAAATTTCAAAATTTTAATTATGTATTTCAAATTATAAAAAAGTACATGTATTCATTACAAAATGAACATTGCATGGATGATATGAATGAAACTATATGTTTATACTTTAATTTAAATAATACAAAAATAATATCTAATCACTTGTCAGAAATCGATATAAATCACCCCCCCCTCCCTCCTCTAGATACACATATATAATCCCCCATTTCACCCAATTACCCTAGCATTTTACCCCAGCAATAGGCTCCTCCTTATTGGGGGATTTTTGAACGCGGAGGAATACTCTCTAAAATGCCACATGCAAAAAATAAGAAAGGTCAAAACTGCTAAAATAGCATACTACAACAGCTGACGGATACACTTTTCCGTGATAGTACATAGAGTAGACAGTAACTAGCACCCTGTAATAGAATATTACAGTAAATAAAAATAGTTGACCAAGTTATAAACAAAATGAAAGGTGGATAATATGAACAACATCCTACATATACCTATAATAAAATAAATTATTCCATTGCGTAACATAGAGTACAAAATTAACATTAAACTATTTACCAAAACATTACCGTTCTATTATTATTAATGTAAACGTAAAACAAAGAAATAAAATTCAAATGGGAATAGTAATAATTACATAAGTAAATAGAATGAATAAGCTTTAGTACTGTGAATTACGAAATAAACCAATATTACAATATATACTTCTTAATAACTAAAAATAATATATTTACCTTAAAAGGGTTAATAAACATGCACAAAATGATATAAATGAGGTGCCTAATTAGCAAACTATGTGAAGAGTAATGGCACTATACCTACGTATTTACTTGTGAAGAGCAGTGGACTGACTGAAGTCCTGTACAGATTGCAAAGTCATTTATACTAAGCTAACAAGAATTATCTGGAATAATCTAGGAATTTTCTATGAAATGATTATCTATTTATTGGTCTATTATTTAGTGATGCTATTATTAAAATTTACAATATAATTAATTTAAAGCTTTATTTAAGTGAGGTTATAAATAAATAATTTATTAATTAACCTATTAAAATTGGATGATGCAATACTTTGGATTGTTGTATGCTTGTAACCAAATATGGGCATAAACTTTTAAGAGTTACTGTAGACCAATCAACTGCCTGCTACTCGATCATTGCCTTATATGGTTATAATTTGACCAAAGACAATATAAGATAGACGCTCAACTCCATGTTATAAAATACAGAGTATGTTTGCAATGACGTCAGCACTCTGACCCAACTTCTAGCAAAAACAGCGTTAAGGTATACCTACAACTTAGAGTGGTCTAAGACAATATTCTACCTATATGGGTTTATTCTCGCTTGGTATAACTAGTTATGACTATATTCTCCGAATAGAAGGTAGATTAATTCAAAATACTAAATTGAACCACAATGCGAACTTGCAAACTTAATTAATAATAAAGTAATTAGTTCTCTGATCCCTAATCAGTAGAGAATATTTATATTTCTAATGACTTCACACGTTAAGACTACAGATTATCCTTCTGTCAATTTCAAGGAGGGGGGGAGGGGTCGTACGTTTATTATTGTTTGGTGTGACGTATGCTACTGATCGCTTCTGATTGGTTGTTATTAATTTTGCATGTGCGCTATCAAGTTGAGCGTCTATCTTTTAATGTCTTTGATTTGACTGCTGATGAGAGGGTGTGAGCCAATCATATACAAGCAAAGGCACGTGAACGGATGATCAGAAAAGTATCTAACATGAACACAATTACAGACAACATACATATGTATAACTAAAGTTTATATGAAAATAGATAAGTAGAAATCATAATTTATAATATTTCCTACAAATTAACGTTTGATAAGTCGTGATTTAGTAACTAAAGCGGGGTCTACCTGTATAGTGTAAATGTTCCAAGTTATTATATCTAAAATTTCGTATAATTTATGATCAATTCCGATATCCACCTAAATGAATCGAAACAACACCAGTAATTAGATATATATTATATTACGGAATTCCTTTTTAGAATAGATACCTAAAATTTCATTCCATTTATGATCAGAATAGTGTTGCTTCGCCAACCGAAAATTTATTTGTATGATCAGATTTTTCTCTATCGTTACTATTTAGAAACAATAAGTGAAATATAGTTGCATCATTTAGAAAGAGTACTGAATAGTGTGTATCGGTATCAATAATCCATCGAAACAGTTAATAAATATTTTTAATTTAGAGGTAAGTGTATTTGATATCGATATGGTGTCTATTGCATTTCTTAAGCGCTTTCGTTTAGATTGCTTTTTTATTTAGTTAAGTGTTGCATGTGATATTCTAAAATGAATCTAAACGATACAGAAGATCTATTTGGTTACTTTTTTTGACATCGAAAGTGAAGAGTACTTTCTTAGTTACTTTTTGACTTCCACGTACTGCCAAAAATATCTTAAAGATTACATATAAAATTACTGTTTGTTCATGTAACACAATTACACAAATCAAAATATCTAACAATTACTTACCAATACTGAGTGAGAGTTAATCTATGGCAATATTTTAATGCTTTTGATTCATTCACTTTCACCACAGAACTTTCATCTTTACGATAAGCTAGTCATGTGCTCAAAACGTTTTTTTTTAATTCGAGCTCATAGAAAATGAAATTTTTAAGAAGTTACAATTATCTGAATTCTTGACATACACCTATATATTTCTACTTCACTGTTATTACCATTTGTAATAAGACTGAGTTGTGATTTTGGAAATAAAAGCGATGCCTGCCAGTATAGGCAGGCCCCACTTTAATTACCAAATCATGATTCAGTTTAATTACCAAACGGTAATTAAAGCTGGGAAAAGTAACAAGAAATATACATTCATAATTGTCACTCCTTGATTATACATCTCATTTTCTATGAGTTATAATGAAAGAGAATTTGTTTTAGCGTTACAATTCTATGTAAGTCTATTATTAAACAGTGTTTCAGTGTTTGTGACTGTGATGAAAGTTTAAAATTGTGAATTTATGAAAGGTTTTAAAATCCATCTATACATAACTCTCAGTCAGTATAGGTTAGTAATACATAGATACTTTGATTTCTATAATTACTGTGTTACATTGAACAAACAGACATTTTATGCTCTATGAAATATTTTAGGTAGTAGAGTACTAAGTTCCAAGTTATTGGTTGGTTCTACAATTTCGGACACGTCAGAAAAGAAAATATTTAGAATTATTATTAAACTTCTATTCTAATTGGTATCATGGATACCAATTGAAAATAAAAATTAAATAATTATTATATACAGAATTATATTTGTTCGAAACTATGGAACCGTGCGATAACACTGAACTTACCCTAAGATAGGACATGTTGAATTTATGAACCAATTGCTTCTAATAACCTCTTCTGGATTATAAGATTGATTTTTTTTAGTTGCCGTGAAATAATCACGAGAAACTTGTCTCCATTTTCTATGTTTACGAACGGCACTTATTTTGAGATATATCTCAAATAATTACCGCTTTTATTAAATCTAGGCCTGAGCGTATATCAAATTTTTTTATACTTAAATGCATCCAGATTGGATGCATTTAAGTAAAATTTAATGTATAACATTAATAAAATTGACATGCTCCCAAACGTGAATTGCACTCTATGTAACAAAGTAGGAGTAGGTAAGAAATACAGTTCGATATTTAAACTTTTTTTTTCGGAAAATATATCTTCAAAATAGCCTATAGATAAATATTTGACCTTGAATTTGCTGTCTATTTCGTAACTAAAACTCTTTATATACATGTGTCATTTAGAAAAAGTATTGATACAGTATAATGGTATCAATAATCCATCGAAACAGTTTCCAAATATCTTCAATTAAGATATGTCTTTATATCGCATTTGGTGTCTTTTCCATTACTAAAACGCTTTCGTTTATATATTTTTTTATTTATTTGAGTGTTGCATGGCTAATCTAAAAATGTATCTGAACGATGCAGGGGGAACGATTTTTTTCTTTTCTACATCGAAAGTGTAGAGCACGTGGTATCGTTACGAAATATAGTTGACACGACTATGTTTGCTGGGTAGGGTATACATTTTAAAAAAACGTGATAGAGGAAAATATAATAATTATTATTGAACAACTATTTAATTATAACATAATAGCTGAAGGTATGATACCAATTGAAATAAAAGTTAAATAATGATTATTATATATAGATTTATTGAGTCCGATTACCACTTTAAGTATAATTATCTATAATGTGAATCAGTGAATTTTAATCGTCTCATTTGCAGCTTTTGGCACTAGGTGAATTAAGCTCAAGTTATCGGTTATGGGGTTCAGCATTTTACGTAGAAAAATTAATTTATGTATTGATTTTTATTTCTAAACTTGTATTTTACGTACCCGTATCAGGGATACCAATTAAAGTAAGAATTTATTAATGATAATTATTATATTTATTTCTTACATATTCGAAAATGTAGAACCGTCCGATAACACAGAATTTACTCTAAAATGGAACATGTTAAATAGCCCATCAACTTTGAATTATTTACGTTTAGTTGAGGTTTAACGTCTGCTTCGGAACCAAAATCCATGTCGCTGACGTCAAAAGGAAAGTAAATACAAGGGACTGGAAGAAGCAGTCAGAAAAGAAAATGGCTCCATGGACAAAATCACGACGCTCATGGAAGCTGAAAAGCTACTCCGTGAATGCTGTCACTTACATAGGAATGTGGCAAAAATGGTCACAAGCACCGGTGGCTGCACTCAAGGATGGAAGAGGGAAATGAAGAGGTGATATTAATAAATGAAATCTACGAGCTTAACTAGCACAAAATCTAAAACCTCGTAATTGTAGAGCATAACCCTAGCGCTATCCTCTAAAACTGCATGGAGAGTTAAAAACATGATAAACATGGTAAAAATAAAATAGACAATACATAATCCAAATTACAACAATTTGGGACCCAAGGGACACCACCCCATTCTCTTCTATTCACCAAAGACAGGTTCAGGAACCCCTCAGTTCTTATTTACAATAAGCAGTTTAGAATAGATTCATTACTTGATTGGTTATCCATTTCGTTTTCAGGGTACTGGAGGAACACTGTTCAACATCCGATATTCCAGTATCGCTTACTTTACGTTGATCCAGTTCACAATCGCACTAGCGTGTCAATACTCGATTGTACCTTTACAATTGCCGTAGTCCCCTATAAGTGTAATAATTATTGGGTATAGTTTAAAGTGAGCACTACGTATGCTATATAGAAAGGTACAATCCAATCGAAGAAATAATTCCTACATTTCTATACGCATTTTAAAACAGGAAAATAAGAAAATGAATTTCCTAATTTGAAACGATTTTTTTAAAACTACGTATCTGTTTTTGCACTTCTGGTCGAACAATAAATAATTCAGATATCGTATGGAAACAGACATGCCGACGTCAAGATGATGCTGTTAAAACCATGTATCGGTTTTCGTGTTTCTACTCGAAGTGTAAATTAAGATATCATTTAGAAACGACATTCCGATATCTACTATGAGTCGAAATGGTTGCTAAGTCGATACCTACCGTTGGCGCTACGAATTCGACAGCAAAAGGCATCGAATCGACATTCATGTGTTTGTTGGGGAGGGGCTGGTGCTGGTGGCGATTAACTTCAGGAAAGCATACGATTCGATAAAAAGAGAGGCGGTGTTGGAGGTGCTGAAGGAGTATAGGATTAACGGAAAGCGGCCCATACACAATCAATATTATTGCGCAATTTCATTGTCATTACCCTGAATTGACAATTGAATTGACCATGTTTGGGTGATATTGATGATTTGCACAATTATATTGATGTATGTGTCCATACACGGTCAATTCTATTTCGCAATTTAATTGACAATGCTATGAATTGACAATTATATAAACCGTGTATGAGTGATAGAACTGTTTAAGAGGGTGTACTGCAAAGATAGTACCATAGTGGAGTTTGGAGGAGGGGAGGATTTGGAGATGGAGGTGCAGAGTGGAATCCGACAGGGGGTGTACAGCATCAACTGTCCTGTTCAAGCTGATCACTTTCAAAATGATAGAAGCTTTGAGATGGAAGATAAGTAAAGTACTTACTTACTTACTTGATACTTGATGACACTCCACCTTCCATAGACTGTCCTTCTGACAGAGTGTCTTTTCAGGATAATGGCATTCGCAATGCCTCCCTACAGATTAGCCTATCCTACGCTAATCCTATCAATCTCTTCCCATGCATCTCTAATATATCCCTTAACAACCCCCACCTCTATCCCCCCGAACCCCAGAGCATCCCTCACACTTCCGACACCATAGCCCTCCCTCACCCCCCTCAGCCTCTCACACCCGACCAGAAAGTGCTCCAAGTCTTCCTCCTCCAACCCACACAACGGACACTCCATTCTCCCACCCACAAACCTCTCCCTCCATCCCAATCTCAACGTGTTACTCTTTGCCCTAAACAACAGCACCGAATCCCAACCATTATCATAGATATCACCGCTCCCAATTCCATCCTTCCACCTATATTCTCTAATAGAACTCTTGCTCTCTATCTCTCTTCTCCATCTTGTCTCCTCCCATTGATTCACTCTTCTTGTTATTTCCATTCCCTCAACCTCACCCCCCCCCCCCCCACCCCAATCCTATCTCCGCTAAATATCCTTCCACTCTCCTACTCCACTTCGTACCTCTCCTTCCTCCCCCTCCAAACTGTTCCACTATTCTTCTTGCTATCCTATTTTCTGATCTCATCAAGTAACTAGCAAACTTAACTTTCGTTTTCATATCTCTAGCTACTACTGAAGAGCATCAAACCTCTTCTTGTAGAGTCACCACCGGCGTATAATCCGGGGCTCTCAACACTCTCCTCCAAACTCCATTCTCTACCCTCTGAATGCTCTCCAAATCTCCCGCGTTCCAAACCACCGTTTCACTTCCATGCAATACCCTCGGCAAAACTGCACCTTTCCAAAACGTCTTTCCCATCATCATCCTCTGGCATGCTCTCGCTACTACACTATAAGTCACATCGACCATCTTCCTTGCGAGGTTTATTTTCTCCACTTTATGTGTCCTGAGGCAATCTCTGCTGTTGTTAATCTTCATTCCCAGATATTTAATTTCCTTCACCAACCTCACATCCCCCAAATCTACCCCACTATCCCCTCCATCATTAAAAACCATACAGTAACTCTTCTCTTTGTTAATACTCAGCCCATATCTCTCGCTTATCTCCTTCAACCTCCCAAGCATGCTCACCGCCTCCGCCCTGCTTCTTGCTAAAATCAACCCATCGTCAGCATAGAAGAGTATGGGTACCCGCATAAATCCACTGCTGTATCCCCCTCCAGCCCTCAGCATATCTTCTATTATTTGACTTACTATCATCAGGAACAGCTGCGGAGACCCCGTACACCCCTGCCTAATTCCACACTGAACCTACAACTCCCCCATTTCCTTTCCCTCCCTATAAATCCTGGTTCTATCCCCCTCATACATATTTACCACAGCATCAATCACTCTAGGTTCACACCCGAACCTCATCAATGCTCCGACTAGGGCTCCTCTTTCCACGCTGTCAAAAGCCTTGCTGAAGTCAACAGCCACAACTCCCTCTTCATCTGGAAACACTCCTCCACCACCTGCGACAATATAAACGTGTTTTCCTCCAGTCTCCTCCCCTTTATGAATCCACTCTGCAGAGACTTCACTCTCAAATCGTCCAGCTCCTGCTCCACCATCCTATCCTTCAGAAGGCCCATGAAGATCTTATATCCTACAGTAGTGAGAGCAATAGGTCTATGTTCATTAGCTGAAGGTTTCTTTGTTTTTGGTATCATGCATGTCTTCGATATTTTTCACTCCATCCCTGCCACCCCCACCTCCATTAATTCATTATACACCTCCTTCATTTTCCCCATACACACCTCACTACTACCCAATGCTTTATACATTTCCCCTTTTAGATTATCCAATCCCCCTTGTTTTCCATTTTTAATTTTTAAGATTTTTTCTTCACTTCTTCCCCCGTAAAGACCACCCTCTCCATCCATTTATTCACTCCTCCCACCCTCACCCTTGGTAATTATAGCATATGATTATCATCAATTCTCTGCTCCTGTCTACTTTGAATACCTTCACTCCATTTTTCACAGTAATCCCTCCGGTTTCTGCTCCATGTTTCGCTCATTACATTTTCTTTCTTTTGATATATATTCCTCCAATAGTCCATCATGCAATCACTCTCCAGCTCCCCATCAACAACCTGCCCATCTAGATATAAATCCGACTTTACTTCCTCACCACTCCTGTCATCCCTCAGCTTCTTGATCATTTGCCACATCTTCTTCCTTCCTTTATCCTGTCCTATTTCTTTAGATATCTTCACTTCATATCTTGATTTGGCCTCCCAAACTTCTCTCTGTACCTTCCTCTTTTGATTCAGGTACATTCCCCACAATAAATCCTTCTCATCCCCTTGTGCTATTCTATGTTTTTTGTTACAATTCCTTCTCAATTTTATTTCTTTTCTGATCTTATCATTCATCCACCTGGGCTCCAGCTTTCTTGTTCCTTTATTTACCTTTATTTTCTTCTTTATATGAGTGTCCGCTTGTTGTTTCATAACTTCCTCCAACTTTCGTATATTCAGCTCCTCAATACCGCCCAACTGCTCTTCCATCCCATAAACAAACTTCCTCATTCTACCCTCCTCCCCCACGGCATAAAACTCCACTTCCCTATCCCCTTCCACATTCTTCCCGGTTATCCCTTCCTTTACCATAAATTCAGCGCTGATACAGCAGTGATCTGACAAATCAAACATCTCCTTATTCTCATCAACCCTCATCCTAACAAATCTCTTATACATGCATTCATTCACCATATAGAAATCAATAACACTCTTTTCTTCCCCTTGAACTCTAGTGTACTTCCCTATGCATCTATCATCGGCATTCAGAATAGTCAGTCCCCACTTATCCGAGAAATCAAGCATCATATCCCCCTTCTTATTACATACCTGTTCCCCAATAAATCCCACATGTCCATTGAAGTCCCCAAGCACCAGATGGCATCTCCACCTCAATACCCTGTATGATTCCTGATATATCTCTATAGATTCTATCATTTCTGACCATATCATCAACATCCATATATGCAACTATTAACAGAATCTTTTCCCTTCCCACCTCCACAATGACTGCCAACATGTCTTTATTTTGACTACTGACCTCGGTACATTCAACACCGTCCCTCAATGCATTCACAGATAATCCTCCCCCCTTCTTGTCCTCCATATCCCTCATTTTCCTTATTACTTTTATTTCATCACTACAATCCAATTTTATATACTTTTCATGTGTTTCTACAAGGCAAATGATCTTTAGCAAATTCTCCTCATTGGTCCCCTTTGCCAGCATCTCCGTTACTTCCATCATTTTAATGTCAGTGCAACCCCGTACATTAATTAATACTACATCTGAAATTCTCCCATCCCTCCCCACCTCATGACCCATCCCCCTATCACCCAAACCACCTAAAAACCCCCTCCCCTTCTATCCCCATCCGGACCCACCACCCCTCCATATCTCTCCCCACCCACTACCCCCTCATCTGTCTTAACTATCTTTCCCCTCCTAATTTGAAATTTCCCTTCCTCCCCTCGCCTTTTCTCCCATAGCTCCTCTCTAAGTCTTTTATCAACTGCTCGTTCCTCTGTTGTCATGTCTTTAACTATGTATATATACTGTCCTGTATTCTGTAGTATTTCTTAATTTTTTAGCTTTTTGGATAATGTTCTTCTTATCCTCTTCATTATTCAGCTCAACTAGCAGAGGTCTATCTTTACCTACTTGTCTCTTTCCCAATCTTATCAACTTTGTAACTGTTAGATCCTGCATTTCCAAACCATTAGTAAACAGCTCTCCACACTTTCCCTCATCATAAATATATCTTTCTTCAACTTGTACATTTTCACATTCAGGTAGATTAAATATTACCACATTTTTCTTCCTTCTTTCTCTTTCAATTACTTCCATTTTGTTTTCAATTTCTTTCATTTTCCTTTCATCAGAGCCTCCTATTCTTTTCCATTCCTCCATACCCTTTTCAACAATTTCCTTCTTCAACTTTTCAATTTCTGCTTCAGGGGTTGCTTTCTGCATATCTTGTTTCACTTTTGTAACTTCCTTCACCATATTTTTAAATTTAGCGTCATTTTCCTCCAGTACTCTGTCTATCTCTATTACCCTCTTACCTCTATTTTCCACTTTCTTATTCATTTCAACTAGTTTACCTTCTATGTCCCTCATAATGTCTAATTTTAACTTACCCAAGGAGTTTATAATACCAGTCAACATGCTTTCAATTTTCTCCTCAATGGGTTCCAGTATTGTTAGTCTCATTTCAGTCATATTCCTCTCCACTGTAGTCACCCTCTCTCCCTTTCTTCTTACTTCACAGCTGACATCCTCATACTTCTCAGCAATCAGTTTATTAGCCGTTTCTATCTCATCCAGTTTCTTTTTTAACTTTCTATTATTCTGGAACACTGAGGGTACTTCTTTGAAGCATGATTTACAGTACCATTGTATTTGCTTCGTGTTCATAGCATTGAACCTCTTATAGTCTTCCTGGCCAATCTCCTGACATTTTGCATGGTACCATCTATGACATATGTCACTCAAAATTCCCCTTTCACCAGAATTCACACGCTGTCTACAGTTTAGACACGTTTCTTTCGTTTTTAGTACCTTATCCAGCACACTTCCCAACTCTTCAGCTTTCATAGCATCCTTATATGACTTAGGTTCACCCATGTTGTTCTATTTTTCTATGCTGCTGCATAGGAAAAAGAACTCGCACGACTTACGGTTACAATCTATCTGGCTAATAATTTCTGTGTACATGCCCTATGCATAAAGCATAAGGAGTCACCCGAAAAACTGCCTGAAAATTACAACTCAGGCTATCTAACTAATACATTCGATGTGAACATACTCTATGCACCAGCATAGGGAGTCACTCGAAGAACAGCGGCTTGAAATTTGCTACCTACCCATCTTATACTTTCGATGTGAACATGCCCTATGCATGCAACATAGGAAGTCAATCGAAAAAAAGAAACCCACCCACCCACCTCAAAAGTTTACCCAATCTATCCTATTTAACTAATCTAACTAATATATTAAACTATATATCCTATTTAGCTAGCATAACTAATATATTAAACTAACCTAATTAGCATCCCATTTACCAGTAATTGTAGGTATACAAACAGCCAAATCCCTACTTAGAAACTCCGTCTTCAGACGATGTTAGCAGATTTTCAGACTTTTCAGCAGATGCGGATATTATAGATAGTGAGGTGAGGGTGAGAAGTCCGTAGTATGCAGATGATGGGTTGCTGGTGTGTAGGGCTGTGGTGGAGGCGGAGGAGGGAATAGAGGAGCTGAGGAGAGTGGCAAGAGGTTATGGCCTAGAAGTGAATCTGAGAAGAGTCAGTGCTTGTTGTACAATGTGAGAGATGAGGTGGGAGAAGTTGGAGGGATAGAAGTGGCTGGAGAAATTAGGTACCTTGGAGTGAAGATTGTGAATAGGAGAAATATGTTTGAGGGACACAGGAAAGACATAGTTAATAGAGCTAAATTAATGAGTAACCTGACATATTCTGTGATCGAAAAGAGCTGCTATAAAGTGCTGGTAGGGAAGAGTTATTGGAAGGGAGTGGTTCTGTCGAGGGTGTTGTATGGTGCGGAGGTGGTCGGACTGAGGGTGACTGAGATGGATAGTATCCAGAAGCAAGAAAATGCTGCAATGAGGAGGATGTTGGGAACGAGCAGTGGTGTGCCGGTAGCTGGGATGAGGAGAGATGTGGGAATTAGTACAGTGAGGAGCAGAGTGGCCAGGGGGAGATTACAGTACATGAGGAGAGTAGAACAGGGATATAATGAGATGCTGAGGAGAGTGATGGGAGTAGCTAAAGGGAGGGGAAGTGAATGGGTGAAAGAGACAAGGAAGTGTATAAATTGGGCATATATTGAGGAGGAGGAACTGAAGACCATCCCAACAAACTTATGAATGTCGATTCGATGACGTTTGCTGTCGAATTCGAAGCACTAACGGTGGGTATCGACTTAGCAACCATTTCGACTTATAGTAGAGATTGGCATGTCTGTTTCCAAACGATATCTGAATTTATACTTCGACCAGAAGTCAGAAAACAGATACGTAGTTTTAAAAAAATAGTTTCAAATTTGGAAATTCATTTTCTTATCTTTCTGTTTTATAATACGTATAGAAATATATGAATTATTTCTATTCAAATGGATTGTACCTTTCTATATAACGTACGTACTCCCTTTAAACTATACCCAATAATTAATACACTTATAGGGGACTACGGCAGTACGATAGAGCATTGACACGCTAGTGCGATTGTACAATGGATCAACGTAAAGTAAGCGCTATTGGAACATCGGTTGTTGAACAGTGTTTCTTCAGTACCGTGAAAACTAAATGGATAACCAATCAAGTGATTTTTCGATGGCCAGTGCATTTATTGTTATGAATCTATTCTAAATTGCTTATTGTAAATAAATAAGCCCCGAAGGGTTCCTGAAGCTGTCTTTGGTGAATAGAAGAGAAGTGGGGTGGCATCCCTTGGGTCCCATAACTGTTGTAATTTGGATTATGTATTGTCTATTTTATGTTTATCATGTTTATAGTGTTTTTAACTCTCCATGCAGTTTTAGAGGATAGCGTAGGGTTATGCTCTACAATTATGAGGTCTTAGATTATGTGTTAGATAAGTTCGTAGATTTCATTTACTATCACCTCTTCGTTTCCCTCTTCCATCTTTGAGTGCAGCTATCGGTGCTTGTGACCACTTTTGTCACATTCCTAATCCTCGTTAAGCGACAGCATTCACTGAGTAGCTTTTCAGCATCCATGAGCGTCGTGACTTTATCCATAGAGCCATTTTCTTTTCTGACTGCTTCTTCCAGTCCCTTGTATTTCATTTCCTTTTGACGTCAGCGACATGGCCATTGGTTCCGAAGCAGTCCTCTACTAAACGTAAATAATTAAAAGTTGATGGGCTATTTAACATGTTCCATTTTAGAGTAAATTCTGTGTTATCGGACGGTTCCACATTTTTGAATATGTAAGAAATAAATATAATAATTATCATTATTAAATTCTTACTTAAATTGGTATCCATGATACCAGTATGTAAAATACATGTTTAGAAATAAAAATCGATACCTAAATAATTTTTCTACGTAAAATGCGGAACCCCATATCCGATAACATGAGCTGTCACCTAGTACCAAAAGCTGCAAATGAGACGATTAAAATTCGGTGATTCACATTATAGATAATTAAACTTAAAGTGGTAATCGGACTCAATAAATCTATATATAATTATCATTATTTAGTTATTAGTTATTAAATGTTACGAATTAAATAGTAGTTAAATAATAATTATTATATTTTCCTTTATCACGTGTTCGAAAAAAAAATTGGAACATATAGGTACCCTACTGCTAAAAATATTTCTCAGAGCACAAAATTCCTGTTTGTTCAATGTAACACAATTACATAAGTCAAAATATCAAACTAATTACTCAACTATTATGACCTATTTTTACTGAATGAGAATTAATCTATGGTCAAATTTTAATTAATGCATTCATTACTTTGAACTTTCATCACAGATCTGCTTTCATCTGTATTCTAAGCCTTGGCCTCAAAACATTTTCTTTAATTTGAACTCATAGAGAACGAAATTTTCAAGGAGTTACAATTATATAAAAATTTGACCAACTCATTTACTATTTGTAATAAGAATAATTTGTGATTTTGGTTATAAAAGCGGTGCACTTGCCTGTATTGTTCTATTCACTTTAAAATATCTTTAAGTATCTCCGGGTCGTTTAATGTCAAATTTTTTTTATAGTATTATGCATCTATGGTGGCAAAGAGGCAGAGCTGCTGGCACGAGGACGGGTGGACCCACGATCGATACCTGGACACATCACTTCATTTCTTCCCATTTAATTTATATATAACATAATGTAACATTAATCAAATTGACATGCATCTAAACGTACAGTACGTTATATCTATGAAAGTAAGAGTTGTCATTTTTAATTAATTTATTTATTGGATGCAAGTGGATATCGTTTCGAAGCATATTAGATATATAATTAGGCGTCTGTTCGATGCAGAATCCCTATGTTTGTTAGATGTCGTAATTTATCTTTCTATTCAACGCTGTTATTACGGTATCGCTTCGATGTCAAATATACTTGATATGATGCGGTTTAGCGGTGCAAATGGATATCGGATTGATGTCTACTTGATGTCACCATGTCTAATTTGTTACTGGTATTCGATGTCGGAAGAGAGATTATACAGAGTCGTTTAGACATCGAATAGATACATTCATGTTTGCTGGTATGACGAAGGATGCGGTGAAGAGGAGAGTGGCTGATAAGGTGCATCGTGAGTGGATGGAGGAGATGGAGGGAAAGAGCAGTTTGAGAGTCTACAGGAGGTTTAAGAGGGAGATGAAGGAGGAGGATTATGAGGGATCGAGGTATGGAGTCTAGGGTGTGGTTTGGAGCAAGGACAAGAAGTTTGAACCTGGGATGCAGGAAATGGGGTGAGGAGAGTGTGGAGCAGAGAGAGAAGATGACGAGCATTTTTTGCTGGATTGTGGGGTGCTGGAGGAGATAAAGAATGAGGCAATTGAACTGCAGAGACCGAGAAAGGAGGATGTGGATGAGGTTGTTGGGGGATTCCTGTTTGGAGATGTTGAAGTGAGAGAAAGTAGGAGAGTGCTCTACAGGATGTGGAGACAGAGGGAGAGGGAGGAGGCTGTGGTTTTGGGTGGAGTGAAAGGTGAAGTGCTAGTGATAAGAAATTTAGTGATAAGTGTTTTAATGTTAATAAATTTATCCAAGTGTAGTTAGTTATAAGTGCTGAAAATTTGAAATAAAAAGTGAATTGTTTTTTTCTTGTGATATGGCAGAGGTGAAAACCTAAAAAAAGTGAATAGGAGGACGGACTCGCTGAAAAGGGAATCTACGAAGGAACACCTTGACCTTGACCTTATATATCCTTAATATAGAAACACTATAATTTTAATTAACTAAAAAAATTAAATTTTAATATTATAATGAATAATTGCCTTTTGACAAATATAGTAACATTTGAAACGTTTTGAAATGCATTTCTAAGCGACAAATAAAGTAGATCGTATTAGCAACCTATCCTATTTTGGCCCCTATTTCCCTTCTCTGACCAGAGGACTAGGGATTATGAGGAGGATAGAAGACAAGGTATGGCACTGGCAGAGTTGGAGAGGAGGAGTAATGATTGAAAAGAAATCTTAATGCAAGGATTACCTCAGTGGTGGGATTCAAACTGTCTAGCAACCGGTTCGCCCGAGCAGTACGAACTCCGTAAATCCTACTACTGAGTACTGACCTGAGGACAAATATGTCTATTGGGACATAATGTGTTTCAGGGCTAAAAAAAAGCACCATATACATGTTCCGCGTCATTTGCCGATTTGTACAATCTCGAGAATGCGCTGCAGGTTTTTTACGATATTGAAAATGCCTGACAATCTCAAGAGTGTGCAAGGCTGAAGCCTGAAGGCAGGCCACAGGTGAAGGGTATGAAGCAGGACCAACAGTAATGGAATTGGAGTAGATACTAATAAATTATTCAAATATGATTGTTAAACTATACTAATAACTTGGTAATATATTGGTATGTATTTAAGCTCCAGTTGAGTTAGGGTCATGCAGGTATAATGCGGCCCCCCGAGTAACTGCGTCCACAAAGAACTAAAACTCTTATAAAAATCAGGGGTATTCACTAATTTATGGATGAAACAAATATTGGAAGAACCAATATAGTAACGATATTAAATATTATCATATGACAAAGTCACGCGTATTTGAAGGATTTCAAATTGGCCTAATACAGTTTCAAAACGGCTTTTGTGACATAAGGACGTGTAAAAATAACTAGCAGCGCTGCAAGATTTCGAATCCTAAAATTGTTCTAAAGTGTGTATTTTGCCATCATGTGCCAGGTAAGATATATGAAACAGTTCTTTAGAGTCCATAGAATTAATTTATATTAATAAATAACTGATCATGAACGTTTCTTTAACTCATATGAAGAGGGCCGCGCATCCAGATAATTTCCTTTGGTGTTGGAGCTATTGCGGCCAGCCTGCCGCTATTTATTTATAATTTTTCAGAATTTAGTGACAGGTGGCCGCATTAATATCACGATCTAATACAACTTGCGGCTCTGACATTAATTATTGTTTGTATGGTGATATAAATGCGTCATCCTGCCGTAATAACTTGAATATAATATTTTTCTAAAATAAACTGAATATGGTGAAACACAATGAAATTCATATGGTGAAACACAATGAATTTCATATGTTTTTAAACATAAATAATGGTTTCAATAATTTTAATTGTTTATTTATAGTACAAAAATGGATGAATTATAAATTGAATACAAGGCTTAATGGTGAGAGATTTACTCATTGGCACATTTCAGATTATTTAACCGGTCACTATATGATAGCTGTATTATTGCTATATTTACTTACGTAAATTCACTTAGAGAAATTATTTTTAAATTGTAATGTTAGTTAAAATATGTATAAATATTTCAGTATGCCAAAAACATCAAGAATAAAAAAAAAATCTGCAAATAGACGGATGAATTACTCGAAAGAGTCTCTGGAGTCAGCCATTCAAGCCATTGAAAATGGAATGTCGAACAGACTGGCATCCAAACAATATGGCATCCCGAGAGCCACTCTTTTCGATAAATGCAGTGGTCGAAGACCAATAAATGCCATTGTCGGTCACCCTCCATATTTGACTCGAGATGAAGAAGCTGAGTTGGTTCAGTAAGTGCTGTTGATCAGTATTGGATCCGATTTTATTAATTATGATAAGCTAAAATACTATGGGTTAAATTTTACAGATGGGTTAAATCAATGAACAAAAGAGGACTTCCACCAAGAAAAGACGAAATTTTGGAAACTGTCCAACGTATGATCAAATCTGTACCTGAAAGAAAGACACCATTTAAAGATGGAAAACCAGGAGGGTATTGGTGGAGAGTAAGTTTCAATAGTATGTAATATGATTATTGAAATTTCTACTGTGTTGAATGTACTGAAAAGTCCAATCATTAATGAAATTCATCAAATTTTATAATCTTTCTATTATCTCAGGGGTTCTTGGGTCGTCACCCAGAATTATCTATTCGTATCCCTGAACGTGTGTCCAGAGCAAGGGCTTCTGTCACCGAGACGTCAATACGTCTTTGGTTCGCAGAGTTATATCGCAATTTAACTGATGATGGTTTATTAGATATAATGACTGATCCTTCGAGGATCTTTAATGCAGATGAAGCTGCTATCCAATTATGTCCGAAATCTTCGAAAGTCATTGGAATAAGAGGGATATGCGAAATTGCTATGAAGTATCACCGGGCTCTGAAAAATCTAATTTAACATTCTTAGCAACCATTTCCGCTACAGGAGACATGGCATGTCCGACTGTTCTTTATCCCTACATTAGATTACCTAATGATATTAAAGAAAGTTTTCCGACTGATTTTTGCTTACTGAAAAATGAATCTGGCTGGATGACAGCAGATGCATTTTGTTCGTTCATTAAAGACTACTTAGATCCCTGGTTGATTGAAAAAAACATTCAGAAACCAGTTATGTTATTTTTAGACGGACATCGATCTCACATGACGTTGGAGCTCTCTGCAATATCGGAAGATTGTGGCATCATTATTTATAGACTTCCACCTAATACAACACATATACTCCAACCTGCCGACGTTGGATTTTTCAAAGGATTGAAAGAGTATTTTAGGAAGATTTGTTACAACAAACAACGTACGTCTCCTAATCATGATGTGAAGAGAAGGGACGTTGCTCCAAGATTAAAAGAAGCTCTTCAGTTGATTAAACCACAATCAATTGTAAATTCGTTCAAAAAATGTGGCCTCTTTCCCTTGAATGTCGAGGCCATCGATTTTACCAAATGTGTGGAGGTAGAGGAACGTCATGATAATCAAGAGACTGCAAATTCTGAGGAAATTGATAATATTCAATTTTTGAAAGAAGAATACTCAATTGCTAAGAAAGTACTGGAGCAACATATTGGAAAACATAAGTTAAATGAAAATAAAACTTGTCGAACGACTTTGTCCAAAGATTTGTATGATGTGTACACAGAAATTAAGAACAAGGCCAATCTAAACAATAATGTATCTCTAGCGAACAATGATATACAAATAACAGAAGGTCATGACAATCCCGTCATTCAGTTAGACGAATCTACTGTATTCCTACCCTCAGCAGAGAGAAATATTGGATCTGAACTGCCATCTATCGTCGTGTCTCTCTCTACTTTTGAAGCTATTGAAACTCCTGTCCAGCCTTCGATCACTCATCAGCCTTCAACCTCCCCGCAACCTTCAATCCCTCATCAACCTTCAACCTCCCATCAACCTTCAACCTCCCATCAACCTTCAACCTCCCATCAACCTTCAACCTCCCATCAACCTTCAACCTCCCATCAACCTTCAACCTCCCATCAACCTTCAACCTCCCATCAACCTTCAACCTCTCATCAACCTTCAACCTCCCATCAACCTTCAATCTTCCATCAACCTTCAACCTCCCAACTTCCCTCTAATATTCAACCTCTAAGGAGAACGAGTGTTGTCACAAGAAGTCAAGCTGTGGACTTATGCAAAGGCCAAATCGAAAATTCATCTTATCATGAATGGGCGAACAAAGATGATATTTTTCGTTCTCCAAAGATAACCAATAGTAAAAAGTCATCTGAAAAATCTCCATTTCAGATTACAGGCGCCAAATTCAGAAAATTTAAAATCGAACAAGAAAAAATGAGCAAATCTAGCAAAATCAATAAGAAGAGGAAAGGTAAAGTGAATGAAGACAACTGGTGTTGTATATATTGTTACAAGACCTGGCAAGAAGACCAAGATAATGAAAATGAGGCAACTTGGATCGAATGTGACATTTGTAAAAATCAAATGCACGTAAAGTGTATCCCTAAGGTGCATCATTTGAAACATAATTTAGAGACGCTTGATGGAACTGACGATGTTCAATTTGTATGTGAGGCATGTGAGGTCAGCCAGCCAAAATAATATTTGTTTAATAAAGTCATTAAACAATATATTAACCATTTAAAATCAAACCTTTTTCCTATTCTTTCAGTAATTAAATCGTATGAAATGTACGATGTATTTCAATATATTTGTAATTTATGCTTTAATTTAATATGAGATCTTTTCTTCAAAATAAAGCAACCAATATTTACGTATAATATATATGTATATTTCTGGTTGTGATAATGTAAAGTATCTCTTGTTATGATAGGAGTAACTAATATATTTTTCGTTAGTAAGTAGGATGTATTGTTATTGATTCTGCTATTCATTGAATCTGACTTTATTAATAATAAAAATAACTAACTTATCCATAGTATTTTCATTTGATACATAATATTTTGTTCTAATTAAATATATTCAACAATGAATTGTATAGTTATATGAATAATATATTGAATCACAACCATAAGTCATAATTTCAAATTGGTCAGGATTATTTGAATGAGTTGCATTTTTCGTCAAGAACATTTATAATATTTAACAAGTACTTAGCTATACTTTATTCGGTAATGTAATTTCAACATCTCAGTTATATATTTCCTTAGTTATTGGGCTTTTCGTGAAAACCCTGCCGCAATAACATAGTAAAACATGCCGCAATTGAAAATCAGTAGGCCGCGATTGGTAAACATTCCGTATATGATAATAAGGAGTTTGTGAGAGAAGCGTCACTTTATGAAGTGGTTAAGTATTATATAGAAACTGTTCACATGAAAATTGCGCTTCTTATGGTGTATAACATCTTAATATATGTTCATTCAAGTAAAAATTAGAACCTTTATCGTGAGAAAAGTCTCTTAAAAGGCCGCAATTTACCTGCATGACCCTAGTTATTTATCAAGTTACCAGATTGTATTTGGTGGTAAATTCCAATGATATGTCGGGAGATATTCAATTTCTCTAACAAAAAAATTCCTGCAATGTCTGAGAATATTTAACTATTAATTCCTATATTACCAGTCTGCAGACCAGTCTGTATTTCGTGGTAAATTCCACTGACATGTCTGTGGAATTTTTCTGCAGAATATCCAGTCTGCAGAAACTGGTAAAGTGTTCGTAGAGATCTCTTATTTTGTTCGTAGCAAAATTAATGTAAATATAGGGATTAATTCAAAAGTGTTCGTAGCAAAATTAATGTAAATATAGGAATTAATTCAAAATTGTTCGGAGAGAATATCCCAAATATCTCACATATTCTGCAGACTGGCAGAATATGGGATATTTTTAACATTTTCTGTGCGAACAGTCCTCAATTTCCTCCTATATTTACATGTATTTTACTGAGAACAGAAGCCAAAATAAAAGATTTCTTGGAGAACACTTTACCAGTTCCTGCAGCTCCAGAGTGGAATAATAACTCATTTCAGATTGACTAGTAACCCTGTTAGGAATTTAGAATGAACAAAAATTTCTCATTTTAACCCTAAAAAATGCAGAAATCAGTAAATTATTTTATAAATTTCAATTCTGCAGTGAAAACTATTGTAAAATAAGTTATTTAAGCTGCAGTGCTGCACAATTCACTGTGATAATTGGGCTTGTTGTGATCATAAACATCACTGATAGTCTGATGGGAATGCATGAAATTAGGAGTAACTCTGTTAGAATTTATGTTTTCCACTCTGGCTGCAGCTGCAGTTTGGTTTTTCTCTATTGAAAATAATATTCTGGCAAATTCGGTAGATTTTTTGATATTTACCATTAA